>JANHZU010093518.1:0-10251 GCA_032468055.1 Acrochordus granulatus
CTTGACCAGCATACAAGTTTCTCAGGAGACAGGTAAGGTGGTCTGGTTCTCCCATCTCTTTTAGAATTTGCCACATTCGTTTGTGATCCACACAATCAAAGGTTTTAGCGTAGTCAATGAAGCAAAAGTAGATTTTTTTTTCTGGAATTCCCTCCCTTTTTCCATGATCCAGCGAATGTTGGCAATTTGATCTCTGGAATTAATCTATATATTTGTATCCAAAATGGTTTGGCATTTTTACAGATCTCTCTTTGAACACATTCTTGGGTATTGGAAGCCCAGTTCATAGCAGAAACCCTGTTTTTTTTTCCCCTGAAGATGATGATGAGTTGAGGAAATGTCACCTTGTCATGGTCAGATAACTATTAACCTTAGAGTTTTCTGCAAATTTTTATGTTGCAGGAACAAAGAAACTATTTGATTGGTTTGCCCCAGGAATCTGATGATTTTTCTGACTTTCCAAAAGAGTTTGTAGTTCTTGAGATTCTGCTGCACGGTTAGGCTAAGGCCTTAGTCTTGGAATAAGACAATGATGACGGATCTGGATCAGATTTCACCTGGTGTTCTGAGATGAACAGCGGAAGAGATGTCTGTAGCAGATGTTTGGAAGACAGCAAAGAGTTAATTGTGATCTATCTGTGGCAAGAGTTTTGTTCATATACCTTGTGGAAATAAGAGTGAAAAACACAATTATTTTCCCACTCTTATTACATCCAAAGATATCCAGCTGGCAATCCCTCCTAAGTATAGGGCCAAAATACATCTGCAGGAAGAGTACTCAGTGTGAAGATTATTTGAGGCAGCCATCAAATAAATCCATATGATCCATCTGAATTGCTCTGGCTGCACAAATCCTTTGGAGTTAACCAAGGCCATTCTGGTTTTATTATCTGGGATGTCTTGAGGAAATGGACAAGGTCCTTGGGCTATATATGTAGCCACCTTTGTTTAAATCTAAGTTTCTCCTGTTTGGGCAGGACTTCCCAAACTTCCCAGGAGTTGTCATGTGAATGTATCCATGTGGTGGGTAAATAAATCTTGGTGGGATAGTTCACCAAACCTTAAAGAGGCAATGGTCCATCTTCTCCCAAAGAAACCATTGCTGTATCTAGTGGTACTGGACGGTTTTTGTCCCATCCTCCTCTGTTCAATCAGCTTACAGCACAGTTTCAGAGGACCGCAAAAGAAACAAATTTTCTGGATCCTTTTCAATCAGATTGCATACTCAGATATATTGCGATAATATCTATTGCATTTATTTATCATCTCTGGCATGACTGGAATGAAAGGGGAGCATCCAAAGTGGCCTTCTTGATCTCTCAATGGCCTTCAATACCATCAATCACAGGACCATTCTGGACTGGCTCTGGGGTTTGAGAGTGAGGGACATGTTTCTCCTTGTTCCTCTGGGGCTGATTCCAGTAAGTGCTGTCTCTCTTCCTATTTAATATCTACAAGACAGGAAACTTGACCATATGAGCTAATTCTACTTTATGAAAAAGCTGATTTAATAGAACGTGGCAAGTCTGAAAGTACCTCTTTCCCCACCACCTTGTTTACAGTCCAAGAAACTAGGGAGGGTCTCTTCTGAGCCTCTTGCCCTACCCACATTCCTGCTGTGAGCCAAACTGTCTTTTTATCTGACTGCTCCCTTGGTTTTTTTTTATTGCCCTGTCTCCCAGAGTCAGTCCTAGATACAAATGCAGTCACTTTGCATTTAGACTAGTGAAATGTGCTCTACTTGAGGTGGCTTGGAACCTCAACTGATTTAGAATATAATGGTGCATCATCACCATATACCAATGTTGCACAACTACTGCATGGTGATAACAGACTTTTGGGAGGAATTGAAAATGTTATTTTTAGACCATGTTGTTTGTAGACTGTCTATGTCCAATTGTTTTTGTCCATCCATGAGATGAAACAGAGTGGGCGTGCTTTGGGTTCCTTCTGTAAAAGAAGATCAGGTGGCACCCAGAAGATGTACAGTCTCACTCATGGCACCTTCCATTTGGAAAGCATTAGATTAGGATGGCACTGACAGCTGGCTTTCTAAAAGGCCTAAGAAATCTGACTCTTCATTGAGATGGGTGAGAAAAATGAGAATAGTGCTTTGGCTTCAATTGCTGATGGTTTTATTTTTGTTTTTTAACCCCTTTGTTAGCTACCCAGAGTTACAATTGATGTAACTTGGCAAGACATGTAAAATGTAATTAATTTATTAAACAAATTAAAATGTAAACTCTAACATATCAGACAAGAAGGGCAAAAAACCTACAGTAGAGCCAATGATAAAATTAAATAATACAATTATGGTGAGAACTTGATATAAGAATAGAAGACACTTGCCAGATTAAAGATTTTATAGTTGTGTGTGTGCTCAAAGGCAATCTCATTTAGTTCATTGTGATTATTTCTGGCTATATTGGTAGCAGATTATTCCCTAAATATTTTAATTTTGCCCAAATAAATCTTTATTTTAGCACATAACTACATATATTACTTTATGGGAATTAATTGATCCCCCATGAACCTTCAAAATGTTCACTAGTAGTAATAGCCATAACACATATTTTGTATCATGAACCTTTTGACAATGTGTGGGAAATATGTATGATATTCATGAGAAAAAGCATTGATTATTAACATTCATGTACTTTCATCCTACAGCAAACAGAGGAATGAAGAAGAATGATTATAAACATAAAAAAAGAGGAAAACCAATTATGGGAGCAACGAAATGAGTTACTCGCATCCTAAGCAGTTAACATAACTGTAGTTTTGCATAAAATTATGTTCAAACCTTATTGTTAAAATTAGAGTTCAGTACCATGGATGGAAGGTGTTGTATTTCATTATGTGATAAAAGCTTTTTGTGGTGAAAGATTCTTGACAAAGGAAATATATTGAAACTACTCATATCAGTAGTTTACATTTTTAATTTATGTTTGCTCCACGTTTAGTAATAACAATAAATGTTAATCCACCTGCTTATTTGCTTCTAACTATATTTAGGAAGGTATGTCCACTAAAACATTAGGTTTAGCTGTGCTTACTTGAACTAAGAAAGTCTCACCTGTACTATTTATTTCAAGTTGTTCCATGTATTTTATCTTTTATTTTATTTCCATGCTTTATGTTGTGCTATTTTTCAGATCTGTTATGACTGAAGCTCTTTGATAAAATAGCTAGTAAGGCAACTCAAGTCGTCATTGACCAAAAGAATACACACACATCACAAAATATTATAGAAAGCTATATAGCTTTCTATAATATTATAGAAAGCTATATAAGCTTATAGAAAACACATCACAAAATATTATAGAAAAGAATACACACACATCACAAAATATTATAGAAAGCTAAAACCAACGTCGGAAGCATAAAATTAGGTTAAAAGTGATAAAACCTAGAGCTGATCTAAAAAAATAAGAGGGTTGAAATAAGCTATGTCACTTAAGAACAGTAAATACGTAAACATACTAGCTGTCTAAATCTAGTGCTACCTATTGTGTACAATGTTCTTGCATTTTTGTATAGCCTCTGAACAAAATCTCACCAACTGAACTGTACCATCAGGAGAGCCGTCATTCAGCAGAAAATGAAAATAGGCGTTTGTAGGTATCCTTCCAATCTCTTCATGAGCGGAGTAATACTCCAGCTCCTGACTTGCTAGTCAAGAGGACAATTTAGAAGATGTGCTACAGATTATATTTTTGCTTCTCATATGGACAGGCTCTTTCAGAATAAAGGATCTTATGGTTTTGCTCCCATGTTACTGCAGAAGAAAAGGATTTGGTGCAATGAAGTTTCCATTATCGACAATGTCCTGATACTAATGGGAACCCCTTGAATAGAAATAGTATTGTGTTCCGGAATGTGATAAAGATGGTTGTGTTTTCTGAAAGAAAAAAAAAGTCAAAATTCATCTTACTACAATATGCTTACTAGATAACCGAGAGATCGTTAAAAGTACGCAGTAGAAAATGGGAACTGGAGAATGAATAAAATAGTCACTGATAATTCCTATTCTTTAGCTGAGATTTTATCAACAAAGGTTTTAGATGTTTATCTTTCACCATCAAATCTTTTGTACTTAGAGTCCTCCAGAGCAGGTGGTCCAGCAATTTTTGGATTTTAAACATGTTATGTTGGGTTTAAGAAATGAAATAGCTGCCAGATGAAGAGAGGCACTTCTTGATGGAGAGATTAAGTGATAAAATATTTACACCAAGAAAAATTAAGAAAGAACTTAATTTTCAAATTTCAGAAAGATATAGATTGAAACGTTAAACAACAAATGAACAGACCCAGGCTGATAATTTTTTAAAAGAATTCTTTTTTTAAGATTGTACTTTTAAAAAAAGAAGAAAGACTGTATCGTGCTTAAGGTAACAGACTAGAAGCCAGGAGGTTGTAAATTCTAATCTTGCCTTAGCCCAGAAGGCCAGCTGGATGACCTTGGGCCAGTCCCTCTCTCTCATCCCAACTCACCTCATAGGGTTGCTGTTGTGGGGAAAAATAGGAAGGTGTGTTAAATACATTCATTGCCTTGAGTTATTTGTAAAAATAATAAAGGCAGGAGATATATATCTATATATCTATCTATATATATATAAGTTCATTGCCTTGTTTATAAAAATAATAAAGGCAGGATATAAATAAAAATAAATATATTTTCTTCTGCACCTTTTGAAAGAACTATCCCTCCAAAGAATTTACCATCTTGACATCAATTGCTTCACTGACAATGATGCTGAGAGCAAGGCTGGCAGAAGTGGGCATACTTGGTAAATATCCCTGCTGAAAATTGAGAAGACAGCCAGTTTGGCATAGTGGTTAAAGCATCAGGCTGAAAACGGAGAGCCTGCGAGTTCTAGTCCTGCCCTAAGCCAGCTTTGTGACTTTGATCCAGTCACTCTCTCTCAGCTTAGGCAATGGCAAAGCACTTCTGAAAAACTTTGCCAAGAAAACTGCAGTGACTCGACCAGGCAGAAATAATAAAAAAAAACCCTCTGACTTGAAAGCACGCACACAAGCTGAGAAGAGGAGGGATGAAATAAGAGCAATCCACAAAGGGGGATGGCTGTTATGAGGAAAGTCAAGCCCTCTAAGAGAAGATACTCCAAAATCAAATTCAGAAGAAGGCAGTGGCAAACTGTACAGACAGGACTGAAAAAAAAGATCAAGTCTGGGTACCAAATGATAAACCTTGTGGATTGAATGTCACTTCCCCAGGTTCTGAGGGGAAATTATGAACTTTCTGAAATAGACACGAGCATGAAGACTTTTTCATGTCATTGATGATGCCAGCATTGAATGTATGTTGGTTTGTGTGCTACAGTGATGACAAGGTAGTAGTCTCTTGGTGTCTCAGATACGTTTTTGTTTTGATAACAGGAGAGTTATCCTTTTCATGGGTTGTGATGGTTCTCTTGTATTAGGTTCCATCAAAAAATGATACGACAGGAAACCTGAGAAGTTACAGGAGGAGCTAAGTGATAACATAAACAAATACTCAAAATGTCAAAGAGGAAAATATTCAGATATTTTCAGAAGTAAATGACATCACAGAAAATATGTCTGTGAAGACTCTCACTCGTCCAGGGTAACTGCATCGGTAACTGCAACTTCATAAAAATATGAAGGATTAAAGGCTAGAGCAACAAGAAGGATGCATGATGACTACCATCCTCAAAGAAAAGAAAAGAAAGTCTCTTAATGAAGAAGATCATTAATAAAATAAAATAAGACTAATAAAGTAAGATATGGTAAGAAGAGCACAAGAAAGCTAAGAAGATCAAGTAGAAAAAAAAAGTTTAAAAAAGAATCACAGACACAGGTTTGCCCAGAAGACCTGTTAGAGCCTGTTGGCTGTCTACGCCAACAGTATGCAACAATGCCCTACCATCTAGGGATTGGAAATTTCTATAGTGCCAATAAAGAAGGAAGAAAGTGCAAGAGACTGACTTCTGAACCATGGTACTAATTCTTTACGTGGGCAAAATTTTGCTTAAGTACTTACAAAGGTGGGTAGAGTCATAAGAGAAAGAATTCCCAAATGAAACAGACAAAAATAGCCTACATACTGTAAGTTAGTGAAAGGAACAAGAAAACACCGAAGTGGTTATACAAAGGTCTTTTGTTGTGTAGATCACAATGAAATACAGAATGTATGAAGGACAAGGAAAGTATAAAAGTACCTAACTATTCTTCTGAGATTTCATAATTATGAGCAAGAAACTCGTATAAGAACAGGATTTGGAATAACACAGTGGTTCTGAATTGGGTACCTATACTGGGGGCATATTTTAAACAGCAAATAGGTTATAAGAATGTCACGACTGAATGATATAATAGCAGAAATCAAAATGGATGGGTGGATAGGCTTCATTTTACTGTCTAAACAAGATGTAAAAGATATGTACTTAAAGCAGAAATGGAAACTCAGCTGGTGATAAATATCAATTACTTAACAAAAGTAAGTTAAATAAAGAATAAAAGTTAAGTGAAACTAGATTGCTTTCTTTTCTAGGGCTGAGAGATAAATAAAATTGTATAGTATGGAGAAGGAAAAGTGAAATTAATCCTAGGGAACAAAATAGAACCCAAACTAGATAACATCATGAAGAAAATTGATGTTTACTTGGCAACAAAGTTCAGAATAGTGAAAGCAATGTTTTTCCAGAGGTAATATATTGTGAAGGAGCAACAGAAAGAGGAGGATTTTTTTTCAGTTTATGAATCTGGAGATGGTAACTAAAAGGGCCAATGGATAACCAACAGAAGAAAATAGGACTTGCTCCTTTGAGGCCGTGGGCAGCTAGCGGAAACTCACATGTATGTGACATATGTGGCATATACATGTTCCATGACAGGGGAAATGTATGGCAAGACTGAAGGGAAGTAAAGAAAGGATAACAGTGGATAGATGGATGGGTGGGAGAAAAGATATTACACAAGTGTCCTTGGAAGAACTACTGTTTATTTCTGGAGGTAGATACAGCATTTGGCAGGAGTTCATACTGGTTGAAACATCCCAAAAGCTAGAGGGGTCATTTGGAGGAGGGCAGGAGGAGGAGTTGTCTGAATTTCATGACATCTTCAAATGATGAAGGTTGCTGTTCCTCAGATTGGGATGGAAGAGGGCTCTTCTATTAACAGAACTATCATCAGCATCTTCATCATCCTCTTCATCAATGTCAAACATTTATGGCAACTGGTTGTTACAGAACACAAAATAGAGAGGACAAGAATTAACAAAAAGTTAAAAACCTTCCCTAACCCATCGGGAGAGGAGCCAAAGAGAATTCTATAGCCCTGGGCCATGCAGAAGAAGACTTTTCCTGGGTACCAGATTTCCTGTGAGCATCTGTCAGTAAGGCATCTTCAGAAGGACCTGTCCTGCTGCTTTCAATCCCCAGGCAGATTCGTAGTGGGAGAAGTGATCTCTCAGATAGTCTGTGGAGGGAAAAAAAATAAAACATGTGAAAAAATAGCCAGAATGAAACAGAATACAAACAATGAATAGATTGAACTAAAAATGCAATTACAAATACAGGAAAAATGAAGTTTTGTTTTGCAGAGTAACTTCAGCCTGCTACAGAAATTACTATTCAGTTTTTAAGGTAGTGGAAAATTTAGATTTGTTTTCATGATTTATCTGTCGAGTATTAATGGATTAAGGGTGCGCAGTGGCATGAGCAGTTACGATGCTGGGCTTGTCAGCTGGAAGGCCAGCAGCCCGAGTTCGAGACCAAGCGCTGCCATGCGATAGGGTGAGCTGCCATTATCTGCCCCAGCTCCTGCCAGTCTAGCAGGTACCACGTTTGGTGGGAAAGATAACTGTATCCCATGCACTTCAGCCAATAAACATGCTGGCCACATGACTATGGGAGAGTCTTTGGACAACACTGGCTCTTCAGCGAGAAAACAGAAAAGAGCACACTGGCAGGGGAAACCTTTGCCTTTATCAATGGATTAAATATTGTCTACAGAGAGGAGAGGGAAGAATTAAAAAAATATCCTGGGAATTATTCCAGCGGATGAAAGGCTGAAGAAAAAAAACACCATTATTTCGATAGTTTCTGCTTACCTAGCAAACATGTTGTTTTGTGTACAAATTCCAAATCAGTACAGTTGTTCTTTGAGGATCCTTTGATGATTCTTGGCTCCATTTCCTCAACTATCCTCAAAGTTCTTCACATAGTTTGGAATTCTTCAAACATCTTCCTGTACTCATGCTTCCCCACCCCCATAGCTCACTTCAACAATGAGAACAAAACAGTGACATTTAATGAACAGCATGAGTTGATACCACTTTGACTAACTAAAAGAAACAAAAGCTACCTTCTCAGTACACAGATGTAAGGTTCATTTCTCCTATTGATGCTTCCTAATTGCGTTACTCATTGCTGCAAACTTTCTTCCTTATTTTTCCCATTCTCAATTATCCTTATTCTTATCACTAGGCTTACTAAGGTAGAAATGGAATTGTTCTGTTTTCCACTTGATTACATGTTTTGAATCCTAAAATCTAGAAAAGGAAAACCTAAAAAGGTACACGTAGGTTCATCACTGAGTTTTGAGGCTGATTTTTAATGATTTTTAGCTGTTTTTAATTCGGTTTTTATTATGTTTTTATTGTAAGCTGCCAAATTTGGTGGCACATAAATTTAATAAATAAATAAAAACTCATACCAACCTGTCTTCATGTGGAATTGTAGATCCAAATTCCAATTATTTATTTTCTTGCATGTGGTTTCCATATACCAGCCATCTTGCTGTTTGGGGTAACTCTAGGTGACTCAATACATAAAAAAATTTAGAGACTGCACATCTTATTTGCAGATTGACTCTGTGAATATATGTTCCATATGTATGGAATATATGTTCTCCTCCTCTTTCTTAGATGACCAGATAAAAAGGTCAACTTATAGTTTTGACACCAAGTTCCAAAATTCCAGTTGACCTCCATTCAGCATTTTGATGTAGATGTTGAACAACTTTGAGAAAATGATAGATGCTGAGGAATATCATAGCTCAACAACTTAGATATTGAAGACTAGTCCAACAAGATTACCTAGATTCAGAAGGACTAATGGTATCAAAAACCACCAATAGACCTCTAGATCTATCAAGGCTGCTATCCAGTTTCAATCATCCACCAAGGTGACCAAAATAGCTTAAATACCACATCTCTGCTGAAATCTGAAATGAAAGGGATCCAGAAGATCAGTCTTATTCTGCAATGGTATGTAGGAATGACCTTGGGAGATAGGAGGAAAAGTTGCACATTAGCCAGCAGTGAGACAAACAGCAGCTAACTCCACAGAAGGAATAGGGGCATTGTGAATATCTCAGAGGGAACCCTCCTTAGTTCCTGGATTATAAAAGCTGAGGGAGACATGTAGTTTCAGACTTGCAAAATTCCATTAATGTAACCATACAGAAAAATTAGAACTAGTACTTCTGGTGTGCTTTTTGTCTGAACTACCTTGCAAAACTGACACATGCCAAGCCACCAGCTGTTGCTTTTCCCAGAAGCGGAACATTCATGACTGGCTTGTACAGATATACTAAGTCAAAGATACAAAGTTTGTACCAGGTATGACAATTAAATGCTCTCCTAATTCTGCATTCTCAACCAGACACAAAAAATAGGTAAACAGAAAATTAGAAAGTCAAACAAGTTGCTATGTTGAAAAGCACTTATACCCTGCCTTCTCTCTATATTAGTCCCTATGTTTAAATCCTGTGTACTTCTTGTCTTTCTGAGTCAACAGCCACACAGCTTACATTCCTCTTTCCTGGCCTTGAAGATTTCTTATTTCCATATTTTCTATATTTCCATTGTTTACCACAAAGTCTTAAAAAGTTTATTCAATAGTTTTTATTACCGGCTTGTCTGCACAGTACTATCAGACTTCAGAAGGGCATGGGTTGCTTCCTAACTCAACAGATACTCACTCGGTATCTAACAGGAAAAACTTCAAGCAGTTAGTAGAGTTATATCAAATATTTCTTTCAAGCTAGAAAAGTCATATCTACACAGATGATCAACTTTTAAAGAATACAAGGCCTACACTGTCTCTGTGTGAGTGTATGTGGCAGCCCCCAGATTTAAATTCTAGCTTTCCTTCTCCCATCTTTTCAGGGCAACCTCCTGCTGCTCTTTTCCCAGACTGGAACGGGAAGACATTCAATCATGTGAAAAAGAAAATACACCCTGAATTCTATAGTTTTATGTAT
>JANHZU010093549.1:0-10250 GCA_032468055.1 Acrochordus granulatus
GTCTTCGACTTGAGAAAAATCCAGTCCAGATGCCTGTTTTTTAAACTTTGTTGCGATGCAATTACCCTGGACGAATGTGAGTCTTCACAGACATCCTGAAGAACAGGAAGACCAAAGCGAACAGGGGATCAATGCATTTTTCTGTTTCCCCCAGATGCTGTTTGTGCATGTTTGTGCACATTGATATGTAAGGTGCACAGGACTTCCTTTTTTCCCAAATGTTTCCCAGTTTCATGAAAGGTTTATTGACAAAATTTCATGCAAAGGAGAAGAGAATTCTGTGCACCGTGATCCATCTGAGGAGACCTAGGCGTGTGCGAGAGCATGTGCTTTATTCCTTAATTGTACAGCGATCTTTCTAGGGCAGCCTTTCTCCACATTTTTATCCTGGAGGAATCCTTGAAAGAATGTTCAGGTTTGCAAGGAAATGCAAAAATCTCACAATGGAATTCCGTCCTCACCTCCACAAATGTTTTATAGCCTTTACAGCAGCAAAGTTTCAGACCAGCAGCTGAGTCATGATGTGGAAAGAATTCCCTGTGAATGTTAGCATTGCACAGTCCAAGCAGTTTGAAAAAAAGTTTATTTTTTAATAATATCTCATGCAGAAATCCAGCAGAGAAAGGCTGCTCCAGGAACTTAGTTTCCCTGATTTCCTATACAGGCAGTCCTTGAATAAGGGCCATAAAATGAGTGCAACTGACACTCATAAAGTGGGACAACACAAGACTGGATCTGTTTTTACAACCTTTTTTGTGACAGTCATTAAGCAAATGCAGCAGTCATTAAGCAAGGAAGTAAACCACCAGTTTCAAACAAAAGCATTGTAAACCATGGTTACATGATCAAAGGGTAATACAAATGGCTGTAAATGCCAATCGGTTGCTGAGTGCCCAAAATGTGGTTTGTTCAGGGACCATGGAGGGGGTGATGTAACTTTGAAACCAGGCTGTAAGTAGTTTTTTGGGGAGGTCCATTGTGACTTTGATGTTGCTAAGTGACCAGTCGTAAATTGAGGACTACCTGTACTTCCATTAAATCTTAAGACAGCATGGAGAGCCAGGGAGGTTTCAAATGATAGAAAGAAAAAAAAATGAGAAACAGAAAACATCCCAAAAGTTGGCCCTTTGGCCCTCTGGTCTCAGAATCACAGCTAAGAAATTATCAAAGAAATTCTAAAGCTTCCTGAGAAATCAGGGAGAGAAACTCATTTCTCTTTTGTTGAGGAAGAAATCATTTAAGAAAGTGGTTGGTAGATGTTAACCTAGGACGAACCGGCCCAGTCTGATTACTGCGCCAATGGTTTCGTTCTGTTCCTACTTTAGTAGGATTCTACATAGTCACATTGCTGAGTTATCTGGGAGAATTCCTAGACCCGATTGTATTTTACTTGGTTATTTTATTTAATTCTCATCCTGCCTTTATTATTTTTCATTAATAACTCAAGATATCCAACATTCCTAATGTTCTTTTCCTATTTTCCCACAAGAACAACCCTGTGAGGTGAGCTAGGCTGAGAAAGAGCGATCGGCCCAAAGTCACCCAGCCGGCTTTCATGCCTCAGGACAATCACCAGGAGCCGGTGAGCTCTCGTCCCTCTTGAGCCACGAAAGCCGGCTGGGAGACTCGTCACTCTCAGCCCAATGCACAGGGCTGTTGTTGTGGGGTAAATAGGAGGAGGAACGTGTGTCGCATATACACTGCCTCGAGTTGTTTTTTTCAAAAGTAATAAAGATAAGGTAGGAAAAATAAAAACTAACAGTAACCAGACAATACACACAAATGAAATGAAAGCTCTCCGGGGACTGAAGGTGAGACTGGTTCTGAAACTCTTGTTTGAAAGCCTCCCCTCTTTGCATGCCCCGTATGCCCTTGAAGCAGAATGGAGCCAGGTAGAATTCCTATGATTTGAACCCGAGATACAAACCAACATTCAGGTTTTGAAATCTGGCTCCACTGAAAGCTTGTGATGCGGCTGTCCGACTTTCAAAACCCTCTCCATGTGCTATGAAAAGGCAAGGATTTGTGAAGATAGCCGACACAAACAACATGGAGAATAAAAATTCTCTGTGCAGTGAGCAGTGAACACCGACGTGAGTAACAGATTTTTATAAGGATTTCTTTTTTAAAAAACAGAAGGGAGAGAAGATGTGCTTTAAAGCAAGAGCCTAAAATTGGCTGATTGGTCTCGTTCAGTGTTTCTCAACCTGGGCAAATCCCCAGCCAGGGAATTCTGGGAGTTGAAGTCTGCGCATCTTAAAGTTGCCCAGATTGAGAAAACAGTGGTTGAACCATCAGTGAAGACCTTATTCAGGCTGATCCGAGACTCGGACCTAAATCATCTTTGTGTTATTCCCTCTGGAAGGGATTTTGTTACGTGGCAGCGCAACACACAGTCTGGTGACTATGTGGCATGCTGCAACGGTTGTACGTCTGAGTACCAATTGTAAGTCACTTTTTCCAGGGCCATTGTAACTTCAAACGGTCGCTAAATGGATGGTTTTAAGACGAAGGCTACCTATATAAAATCGTTTATGGAATTGTATGGTACTCTTGTCTTCCTAAACAATTAGGAATCTGGCTCAAAAGGAAAGTGCTTAGCACTGACTGGGAAGGCAAATAGCATTTGTGCGAGAGGATCCATATACTTGTAGACACGGGGACTGGGAGTAGAGAAGAGGACTTCTTTTCCACCAAGAGTTTGGGGTCATTTTATCATCGGCGTCCATCGCAACTGCTTTATCAGCTCTCAGGGTGACTGCCAGGTTTAACATATGCCATTCTTCTGAGAGAAGTGCCAAGGTGCCCACCTTCAACGTTCCTAATGTGGGGCGGCCTCAAAAAGAGAAAGGGAATATCTCTAATAGGCCAAAGGATCTTGGGATTTCATAGTGAGGCCTAACTTCATAGGGAGACTAACTTCTCCCTGGGAATGTGTTTATGCCTGAGAAGATAAGAAGTCAATGAAGAAAATGTCTCCCAAAGAAGAAGGTGTCCGGTGTCTTCTTCATTCTAAATAATATCTCCCAATCACTTCTAGAACATCACTTGCAGAACCTCACCTCCAATATATATGCAAGTATACTTCAACATGCCTGGCAAAAAGCAGTAATCTTCCACTCAAGATCAAAAGAAGGTGCTTGAGATGTCTCCTACAGATCAGGTTTTGATTCCTGGGTCAGCAGGAGTCATCCTTGAGCTCCCGTCCCCTTTTCTCCTGTCTGATTTGGGGGGAGCCTTCACTCCCTTTTCAAGCAACGGTTCTGCAGATGGAAAAGTAAGGAACAATAAAGCAAGAGTAGAAGTAATCAGGCATGTGGACCCTTTCAAGAACGATGGTTTGCTAGCAAGGAAGGAGACCCGACAAGGATGATGCTGTGGCGATTCCCATAATTTGTGACCGAAGCCCTAGAGCAGAAAAAAAAAAAGTATTGATTTGCATTTGTGTTGCACACTTGTCCTAAAAAGAAACGTTTGGTCAGCTAGCCGAGACTGGCTAGGAATAGAAAGCAACGCATTAAAGATTGAATATGCAGCAGATGTTAAGACTGGATTACTGGATTTAGTCCAGCTTCCACAGTCTGGAGTGTTGCTTGCTTGTTAAGTATTAAGTAAGGTAAAAATGCTCTCCAGGTAAGCTCAGATCTTAGTTACTGCATCCATGCAGCTTTTTTGGGCAGCATTAAGGATGTGGCTCGCTCACGTCCTCTCAGGATGGCCTGTTGTGATGGCTGTTGTAATTGGTTTCTACAGCTCTGAGAATTCCTGTTTCTATTCCATCTGGATACAAAGCTGGTTCGACCCCTTTCAAAGTCAACCAGATGTGGCCACCTTTCTGAGATTTTTAACGACTGCTTACACATCTGGGATCTGCTTACTGTTTACAGATCTGTGGGACATCTCATGCGATGAGATTTCCAGCCTTGAAGACTCTGGTAGGATAGAAAACATTGGAAAGCCATTGGATCGTCAATGATTTCTTTCTTTTTTTAAAAAAAAATTATTTGGAGAGACACCTAATTTGCTTTGGAAAAGCAGTGTTTCTAAAAGACGGAAATAAATTATGTCGGATGTAATCCAAGCAGGACTATGCTGAATAATACTTGCAAAAAACTCAGTAGAAGCTACTGTACTGTAGCTTGGTTCTGAAAACCAACATGGTCTGGACTCAAATTAGCTCCATGAACTTAGTTAAGAGAGAGAGGGAGAGAGAGAGGTTCCATGTCCTTCCTCTTTTAAAAATTCTTCACTATACTTTCCAAAGAGAAATGAAGGGAGATCCATACAACTGCACTTTTGTCTGCATCCTAATTGGAAACTGAAAGAGAAAAGGAAAAAGAAAAGCATAAAACCTATTGAGAGAGAGAAATACCACAAAGGAGCCCGTGCTAAAATAGAAGAGAATGAAAGGGGAAAGAGAGCTGCTGAACAAGAAACCAACTGGCAGACTACACCGCCCATGAACGTTGTGTGAGTTCTCCAGAAAACATGTTATCCAAGATTTTGGAAGCCACCATGGTTAGTATCTTAGGCAGCAGGTAACTTTTTGAGGAGAGGAGGGGATCCATATGGCATACAGTCTCCAACAGGAATCCCCAGAGGACCCAGATTTGATTGATTTTAATTTGATGAATCATGTGCCATCAAGTTGGTGTAGACTTTGACCGCATAAAACCATTTTCTCCAGGAAGATTTGTCCTTTAGGTCTTTCAGTAGTGAAATTGAACACAGTAATACTATCATTGACAATGGCGAAATTGAATACTGTTATTGACATTATTCATGTCAACCGCTACTTTAATTGACAGTATTCATTCTCTTAGAATCATAGGGCTGTAAGGGACCTTGGAGGTCTTCTAGTCCAACCCCTTGCCCTTATTTTCTTTCCTTCTAGTCCCAAGAATTAAGACACACACAAACATAGAGGCAGTTCTCCTATTGGTTAAGACAACAGGCTAGAAACTGAGATGTCATGAGTTCTAGTCCCACTATAGCCATGAAAGCTGGCTGGATGACTTTTGGCCAATCACCAGGAGGTGGTGAGTTCTAGTTCCGTCTTAGCCATGAAAGCCAATTGGGTGACCTTAGGCCAATCACCAGGAGACGGTGAGTTCTAGTTCCACCTTAGTCATGAAAATCAGCTGGGTGACCTTGGGCCAATCACCAGGAGACGGTGAGTTCTAGTTCCACCTTAGCCATGCCAATTGGGTGACCTTAGGGCAATCACAAGATTACGGTGAGTTCTAGTTCCACCTTAGCCATGAAAGCTGACTGGGTGACCTTGGGTCAATCATCCTCTCTCAGCCCAACTCACCTCAGAAAGCTGTTGCTGTGGGGATAATAAGAGAAGGAAGGTGTGTTAAATATGTTTGCCACCTTGAGTTATTCGTAAAAATAATAAAGACAGGATATAAATAAATATTTCAGTGGCTGTGATTTTTAGCATTCCTGCACCCCTGGAAAATTAAAGGTGAAAGAAAGATTGATTTATCAGGATAAAAATACGTTGATTTTTTTTTTAATGCAAGAAAAGAGGCTGAGAATTTTGGTCCGTCCCCTCCTGGTGACATGGGAAGCATGCTCTGTAGCTTTTGAATGTGCCCACACATGCAAAGAAACTGCCTGCCCTTGCTCAGGTACCCTTTTCTAAGCATATGAAATTCATCTTCAGTTAAATGACTGAGTAAAAATGAGTAGGATAGAAAACATGTAATAAAGTGACCCAGGAGCCCGGAGTTTTGCTCAGTTCTTAGCAGTAAGTACTTACTGGAATGCATGCATTTAAAAGAGCTATGAAAACTAATTCCCCCATGGGTTTGGGGTTTTGATCCTGTCTTTGAGGCTCTGGAAAAGTTAGAGGCTTTTGATCCTTTTTAATCACAGCTCTCTGATACTCTTAGGCCATGGGATGTAGCCCCAACCATCCACTGATGATGGATAAAAAAAAAAAAGTTGTGTTGCAATCTTTAGAGCCAGCAGGTAATTATGGTGATTTATAGCCCAGCTTACCTGATCTAGCCAGGGAGGTGTTGAGATGTGAGTGATAAATCCTAGCACGGAAAGACATTTGGCTTAATTTTTCTGGTGGTCCCGAGACTTAGACGCTTCCCTCTTTCTTTAGATGGATGAAGTCAATTAAATCTTCTACTAAGGCTTCTTTCATGACACCCCCAATCTCTTTCCCAGATGGTCTTTTGTACTGACTCCTATGATAATGATATTAAAAATGCATGCAGAGTCATTTATTCTTTGGAAGACCAATTCCTCCTCTATTTCAAGCTTGGCATGCATATGTACAGCCCGGTCATTTATTTACTTATTTTCCCTTCGATATATCCTCATGCCAAGGATGGCATCTGTTTTTCATTTTATTTTTAATTCTTCATCCCTGCCCCAGAGCAGAACAGACAAAATCTCCTCCTCTCTTCCTTTCTTTTAGTCTTCAAGTTAAATTTCATTTTGTTTCCAGAAGCACTCATTTTTTTGTAAGTTGTAGAGGCTGTTCTTCATCAGTCGGATCATCTCAGATCCTGTGCCTGGTTCTAAGAACCACATCTTAAAAATAAATCAGAGAAAATGGAATTAGGTGCAAATAAAGGTAACGATAATGATTAGGAGATGGAAGCTAAATACTACAATTAGAAGCTGAGAGACTTGGCTTGCTTTGCTTATTTTCTATTGTCTGTGAATGATTGTGATTTACCAAAAAGTAGGTGTTAGTTGAAGGTTAAGAGGAAATTTCCTAGTGTTGGCCAAAGCATGGATTTGTTTTTCCCCTGGTGCAAAGTAACTGACTAACAAGGGAGAGGGAAACTGCAACCTGTTTGTTCTGTACAGCACGGAGGGGTCTGCTCTTGGGAATCAATCATAAATCAAGAGCCCCCAATATTATACACGATAGCATTGCTTTTATACCCTTTTCTCTTTTGTCTGATGACGTTGCTTTCATCTCATCTGTAGACCACGAATGAGATGGACTTCAGTAGTCCTTAGCTGCACTGCAGTTAAAATAATGTTTTCTTTTTTATTCCAGCATCATTCAATGGCAGTGAGTGGCATTCATAGTAAAATGTAACCCTTAGGATCATCTCACCAGTGCCATGGAGACGGAGAAAGGAATAAAGCAAGACTGCATACTGACCCCACTTGTATTTAACTTTGATACCAGTTCCGTGATGGGCGGTTTCCTCCACTTGAATTTTCACTCCCCAAAACTAGCTGGGGACACATCTCTGATATACTCTACGCAGGCAATGCAGCAATACTTTGAAAAACACCTATTGGTGTATTTGCAAGGAACACCAGCTAGAGCTCAGCTACCAGAAAACCAAATTCATGGCATTTGGCAAATGGACCAAGAATCACTCTTGGAAGATAGATGGCCACAGAAATGGGCAGATCTGTTTTTTCAAATAAGTGGGGGTAGCCCTACATTCTGCCAACAGTAGGAAACTTCAAGAGGTCTACATTGCTGAAAATGCACAGAGGAATTTACATGCCATCTTTAATTTCCTCAAGACAAGAGGTGGCTACTACAGGCCTGCAGTACTCAAACTGTTTAAAGCCAAGCCAATAGCACAACTCCTTTATAGCGCCAACTAGGCCCTTTTCCAGTTTTGCGCCATTAGAACTTGTTCAGTCCAAATATTTAAGATCAGCTGTTCAGCACTCTTGGGGTGTTTCCAATGCCACCCTGAGACTAGAGATAGGCCTCATGAAAGTAAAGACTAGAGTGTGGGTAACCATACTCAACTACTGGCTAAGATCATCCTTTTTCCTCTTGGCCTTGTCCCATTAACAGCGATGAATGATTTTTGGTCCACAATTAAAATCTCATCCTTGAGCTTCTGTCCAGGTCTTCTACTCAACATGGGATAATGATCAGGTCAAAGGACTCATTAAACAGTGCATGGTGAATACAGAGCATCAACTGGACCTAGCCAGGTCCCCAATCTTTATCACCAGTAAACCTAACAGATACTATGCCTTTCCTATTAGTTGGAAAACTTGGCGGTTGATTGGACCTGGCCCAATAACACTCCAGGTCGGAAAGGGGGATAACAACATTATCTATGTGCACAAGTAAAGGGGGGACCTCACTGATCCCTCAGCCAAAAGAGGAGCAACTTAGGAAACTAGGGAATTGATTTATACACAATTTAAACATCTCAGGCTTGGGATGAGTTCATTCATTGGTTACAGCAATTTCACCCATTCCTGATGTTGCACACATGGATGCCAGCTTCTCTGTAGCATGTAACATCCCGTCCTTTTCTGAGTATGATCTTGTGAATGGTCATCTAAATATTCAGGAGGCGTGGTTTTAACATTATGATGAGTTTTGAGGCTCAGAAGTTAAACTCATAGAATCGTAGGACTGGAAGGGACCTTGGAGGTCTTCTACTCCAAACCCTGTCCAAGGCAGGCGTCCTTATACGAACTCAGTGTCCTTGGCAGGTTTCTTGTCATTTTATCTTCTTATCATTCTCAGCTCACCTTGTTCTCAAGAACACCAATTGAAGAGCTTTCTAACTACTGAGGACATTAATCATGGGGCCTCCTGGCTGCTGCCATCACTATGACACACTGAACAAATCTTGAAAGTACCTTACCACTGGAGGGCTTTTACCTTGGCATGATATCATGCCCTCCTCTCAATTGTCCTTGAAGGCTAATATAGGAAGATCCCCTACCCAGAGAGACAAGGCTCCCTTGATTTTGAAGATGTAGAAACAACAATCACTTATCTTTCCACTGTCTATACTAGTACTACATTTGTACTAGCCTTATTTCATTACTGCATAAATAACAGGGAGCAAAGCGATTTTGTCCCTCCCTGCTGCTTTCAAGTACCAACCTTGCTACAACATATGACGTTGCCATGTTCTGCTCAGCAGCGTTTAAAATCCATCACAAGATGACCTGTGCCACAAGCCAGTTTTAATGAGCATCTCGCTCGATACTGTAGAATGTTTTGTATTATGAAGGATTTGATTTGGCATGTTTTTATGCCATTTATTGCATTTATCTCCTTATTTAGACTTTTTTTATTTTTGTAGCTTTTGGGGTCATTTTATTTTGCCGTGTTTTTTATGCTTTTTCATTCCTTGTACCCTACCCTTCTTAGGCTGGTCTTTGACTGTACTTATTGATTTGTTCAATGAGTGGGAATTGAGGCATACACTGTGGGCAGAAATCACCAAAGGGACTGCAAATTTCATACCACTATTTATACTAGTTCAAGGATGGGTGAAAAAGGGCTCTGACTTGGAATTATATCAGTTTGTTGTAGCAGTCCAGATGCTGGCCTAGAAACCAGGAGATGTGAGTTCTAGTCCAACCTAGGCATGCAAGCCAGCTGGGTGACTTTGGACCAACCATCAGGAGATGGTGAGTTCTAGTCCTGGCTTAGCTATGAAAGCCAGCTGGGTGACTTTTGGCTAGTCATTCTCTTTCAGTCCAACTCACCTCACAGGGATGTTGTGGAGAAAACAGGAGAAGGAAAGAGTATGAGGTATATTCACTGTCTGGCCTGGAAACCAAGTCCAAACGAGGAATGTTTGTAAGAGTTCTGATATTTACAATATGGAAAAGAAAATACATGACAACAGTCATTCAAAATGTCTTCATTGGATTTGGCCTCTGCAGGGTATAAAGCCAAGATGATGGCCATGATGTGTGGCCAATTTCTGTCCATTTTTTGGTGGATTGGACCATGCAGGTTTGTGTATTCCAGGAAATGGGACTAAAACCAGAAGGTAGAAATTTCAGGGGTCATATTTCAAGCAAATACTGCTGGAAATACTGCTAAGGCACACAGAACGCTGTTACCTTCCCACCAATTTGTTGTTCAGTCACACAGACATGTCTGACTCTTTGCAACCCCATGGACTGCAGCATGCCAGGTCTCCCTGTCCTACACTGCTGCCCGGAGTCAACCCAAATCCACGCCCATCACAGTGGTATCTAACCATCACTTCCTCTGCCGTCCCCTTCTCATTTTGTCTTCAATCTTCCCCAACATCGTGGTCTTCTCCAATGAGTCCTCTCTTTGCATTAGGTGACCAAAGTATTTGAGCTTCAGCTTCATATCTGTCCTTCCAATGAGCAATCAGGGTTGATTTCCTGCAGGATTGACTGGTTTGACCTTTTTGCACTCCAAGGGACCCTCAGGAGTCTTCTCCAGCACCACAGTTCAAAGGCATCAATTCTTCGATGCTCAGCCTTCCTTATGGTCCAGCTCTCACAGC
>JANHZU010093773.1:0-10247 GCA_032468055.1 Acrochordus granulatus
TCAGACATGACTGGCAGGAGAAACCTTTACCTTTATTTTTTTTTTGCTACATGACTAACTGGGTGGAATCACTTTAGCCCCAAGCAAACACAAGGTTTTTTAGTCCAAATAAACCTTTGTTTGTTTAGGACTAAATTAACTTCACCTTGATCAATTGGCCAAGTTAGAATATTTGCATGACACATTATTCTCTGCCCTCTGGTTCAGCTTGCCATATAGTGTGAATAGGACCAAGGATTTCTTGCATCACCTTTATCTGCATGCTTTTATATACTGGCTGGGTTCACCCATCATCTTCCATCTTGGAACCAAATATATCATGCCCAACATACTGCAGCGTTTTGTCACTTCTGTTCTCTGCTGATTTACCAGTTAGTTCCAGGCATTTGAGTGAAACATCTTTCTGCTTGACCATGCATTTAGTTAAATATAGTGGACACAATTATTCTGCTGTAAAGTGTTTCATACTTTTCTTCTTCTATAAGCCTAAAAATTAGAATTAGGTAACAATCTTAGGGTCTGCTGGGGACCGTATCCAAGTCTTTCAGAGGCTATGTGAGACCATGAACTTTGGTTTTGTTACCTCCAAACTCAGGCATCCCATGTCTGGTGCAGAGCGGGAAAGAACTTGATCCTGAATTTGAAAGAGGATTTTTACCTTTGCAAAAGGGCTCCTTTGCCCACCTGAGAATACAAATCACCAAGTTATTCAGGCAAAGCAAAATTATTTATTCAGGGACAAGGGACAAGTTTTTTTTTATAGGATACAAAAACAAATAATACATACATTTTATATATGTGATATGCCAGAAAGCAAGGGACAAAACCATAAAAGGCATTGATTACATGTGAGACTAGAACAACAAAAATCATTGACTCTAGATAATATTACACAAGTGGCAAATTTATGGGTTACACTACTCTTTCCCAGCTGGGTCTGTATCTTTTTAAAACTTGCAAATGTGAGACCATGAACGCTAATTCTAGGTGATTTACACAATTAAGGTTAAGGCAGCAAATTCTTTTGTGAACTTGCTGAAAAAACAAGTTCCAACATACCAAAGAAATGGCCTCGGCTAAGAAAAGAAAAACATGCTTTCTTAAAGTTAAAAAAGAAGCCTAGATTGCCATATTAAAAGTGCTAATATCACCATTTAAAATGCTAGTAATGAAGCCTAAAATTCGAGGCAACGGTTTGTGTACCTCTGCTATGGAATATGAGATGGACAATTTGGGTTCCTGAGTTTAAAAGGCAACAGGCCTTTCAGGGTTACCCCAGGATACCGCATTTCGGATTTTTAAAAAAGACGCACCAGTGGCTGTTTTATTCATAAATCTATTACCCGCAGTGTGGTGTGGACATTTCACTTATTCATTGATTTATTTATTCATTTGCTCGAATTTAGATCCCTCCTTTTCTCCCAGAGGCGTATTTCCATACGGGTGGCAAGATAAACCGGCGGGAGTTGGCCTTCACCCTGAATATAGTTTATTTACTTTACTCCCCTAAAACAAACACGCTTTCCAGATCGGCTGTGCCAGTTTAGATTTATGGGCTGCACTTTGCCGTGGGACTGTCCCCTGCGATCTGCTGCTTCCAAGTGAAAATCATGCCGAAAATCACCTGTCTGGATGTACGTCCCGCTGATTCGGGCGGCGTGCCATTCCAGCCGCTGGAAGAGAAGCAGAACCCTTCCAACTGCCTTTCTTGGATTCGAATGTGAGAATCGGTTGACCGGCTCTTTCAAGGCAGGGAAACGGCCCTTCGCGCGGGGAGGGGGAGATGCAGACCTAGACGAATCCCAGGAAGCCGAGAAAGGTGACTGTCTGCGTGGCCCCATGTTTCTTGCGTGTACTGCACTACAGTTCCCATCATTAACATCAGCAGCCAGTTGCTGAAACACTTCTCTGTCTGTCCTGAGATATACAGCTAAAAGGCAGGCGAAGGAGCCATGAGGTAGTCTTTCTGTTAACAAAATTGCGTCTCGTTTAATGTCCTGTTGGTGAAGTCCGTCATGGACAGGTTGGGTAAGATTTTTTTATTTTGTTGCCTATTTATGAGACACCTTCGGTCGCCACGCTAATTCTAGCTGATTTACACAATTAAGGTTAAGGCAGCAAATGCATCAACATAGGTAACAAGCTAAGAACGTGAACACATACCGCTTCCTGGGGCAGAAAGAAGGACTGAAGAAAAGCAAAAACAGACCAAAGGAGAGAATTTCAGACACAGAATGCCACCGTTGTCGTGAAATTCAGGCATGTGAGTGGCATGGAGCCGGAAAGAAAGTCGTCCCTGAATTTGGGAGAGAAACACTGCACCTTTGCAAAGCGCCCTTCCGCCAGCAGTACCACCACGAGTACTTCAGGCAAAGTAAAAGGGGTGGTGGGGGTGTCAAGTCTTTAAAACCAATGATGCGTACGCTCGATACACGTGGAGCTTCAGAAAGCAACAAATCAAACAATAAAAGACATTGATTAGATGTGAGAAAAGACAGACATTCTTAAAATATGTTGCGTGTTTTCTTTTCCCACCTGGGCCTGTTTCACTAACACTTCCAAAACTTAAGGATGTCAGAATATAGCCTTCTTGTTTAATTTCTGAGGAGGCTAATTTTTGCACAACAAAGGAAGTGATTTTGGTTAAAAAGAAACATGTTTCCTAAATTTCAAAAGGTGGCAGAGGTGCTGTGCTAAAATGATAATTTCACCTCTATAAAAAGCTAATAATGAAGTCTAAAATTTTAGGTAACAGCACCAAATTGCATAGGTAGCCAGCTGGGTGACCTCGGGCCAGTCCCACTCTCTCAACCCAACTCATCTCACAGGCTTGTTGTTTTGGGGAAAATAAGAGGAAGAAGAAGTGTTAGATAAGTTTGCTGCCTTGAGTTCTTTACAAAAACAATAAAGGCAGGATATAAATAAAACAGTAAGAAGTAAGTCTCTGAGGATTTCCCTCAATGTCATGTCAGCTGACCTTTGTGAATCCCTAATAAATTCCAGGTATTGCAGAGAAATCCTCGAGCTTGGTTCATTGTCCTGCCTTCAACAATCACTGAAGACAAGTGTCAAAAGATTCCGTCACGAATAACTCTGTGACTCCCACACACAGAGGATGTACAATAATCTTACTGTGTAGAAATTTTTATAGGGAAGTAGATGCTGTATTAATTAGATCCCTCTGAAAAGAACTGCAGAGTACAAATGACGAATGGTGTATCTCTTGGATCTTTTGCTAGTACTGAATCTGTGGATTATGGTGTATTTTATGAGCTGCTAGTCTATGCCTATAATCAAATTTTACTTAATTATTGTCAACAATCAGATACTATCACTGGAAAAAAGGGAGCAAAGTAGCACACTCAACCCCAAGAAAGAGAGGGGGATGCTCTTCCACAGCCACAACTACAGAGAAAGCACATTTCCCCTCTTGTCTGTTCCCCGAACACTGGCATCTGTCTTGGTCCTTGAAAATATATTCCAAAATGTATAGTTAAGTAGTATCTTTATTAGATCTCTGACTTCCAGTAAGTTGACAGTGGAATTTTGTTTCCTCCAAAACATTGTTCTATAAATCCACTATTTTGCTTTTCCTTATGGAATAATTACAGATGTTCGTTAGTAGTAGGAAAAGTTGGATGCCACTGAGGTATGGTAAGGAAGGTGCAATACTATATCCAAGAACATCTAGGTTTTAGACCTTATTTATTTATTTATTTATTCATTCATTCATCTAATTATATAGTCAACCATCTCACAACAAGTGACTCTAGATGGTTTACAACAACAATAAAAATAATATTTAGCCAAGAAAGAATGACTTTGAGCCATGCTTTCTAAATGACACCCTAAACTGCTTGTCTCCCATGGTGCTCCCAACTTTTCCTAAAGCTAATTTTACAAAGTCCAGTCCAGGTTGCAGCATTCTGGTGATGGGGCTGGGTTGTGCTCAATCCAGAGTATGACCACTGAAGACCCTGTCTAATTATTCTCCTCCATCTTGTCCTTCCCAGCCATACATGGAAGGCAAACCTTGCTGGCTACACTTGGTGTGGACAGATCTATCAGTGTCTGTCTTTTAGGGACATCTCCTTTCTCAATAGTCCCCATTTCTTTCCAGATATTTATGCACATTGGAACCATCTCCTACACTTTCTTGTTGACCTTAGCAGACCCTTTCTCTCTTTCTCTCTCTCTCCTTCTTTCCTTCCTTTTCCTATATTGTATCCTTGTTGCCTTGATGCTACGGAGATTAAAATGAAAAGAACACATTGTTCCTGTGGCAGCGCCATAAAATTCATTGAAACTTTATGGCTTCATTCCAACATGCCTAAACTGCAGCTTAAAGATTTAAAAAGAGGGGAAGGGAACTATTGTAATATAGAGGGTACCAGGTCAAAAAGAAAGGAGAATATGCTTCTATCAGCCTACCCAGAAATCAAAAGGGTGTTCACAGAAGATATAAAGTTGCAATGGAGGAGGGCTAGAAGAATTGGTATGGAAAACAAATGTTACTGGATTCATTGAGTCAGTGATCATCTGGGTTGTTTTTTTAAAAGGAAGCTGCTGACACCTTGAAGCCTGGGCTGAAACAGCTGTATAGATCAGCCACTGGAAGGGGAAATTCAGTGCTTTTGTCAATTGGAGCTGGGGATGTCACCAGATCGGGACACAGTACAGTAAACGGGGGTAATCTGTATTGCCAGAAAGGTCAAGATGGCAGACATAACCATATGATGAAGTGCCATCTGCTAATGCAACACACACAAAAATATCTAGAGTTGTGATCGCACAGTTGGGACCACAATCTTGACTTTTTTTCACCATGCCTGAAGAGAAACAGCTTTAATTATAGTTTTATATTCACATTATTATTTTCCTTCCTTTTCTTTCCTTATTTTATAGATGGAGCTGTTGTGGCTTTGTATTTTGCTTGGAGCTGTTTTGAAGCTTTCTTCAAGCATTGCCTACAACAAAAAAGGCAAGTTGTGATTTCAAATGCATGCATTCCTAATTTCTTGTGTTTCAGTTGCTAAGTCATGTCCAACTTTTCACAACCCCATGGACCGTATCACACCACTCTATTATCTCCTGGAGTTTGCTCAACTTCATGTTCATCTTGTCTATGATGCCATCTATCCATCTCATCCTCTGCCATCCCCTTCTCCTTTTGCCTTCAATCTTTCCCAGCATCACGGTCTTTTCCAGTGAGTCGTCTCTTCGCATTAGGTGGTCAAAGTACTTGAGCTTCAGCTTCAGTATCTGTCCTTCCAATGAACAGTCAGGGTTGATTTCCTGTAAGATTGACTGGTTTGATCTCCTTGCAGTCCAAGGGACTCTCAAGAGTCTTCTGCCATAGCAAACATAAGACATTTTCTCCCAAGGAACAAGTGTCTTTCAAGTTCATGGCTGCAGTCACCATCTGCAGTGATCTTGGAGCCCAAGAAGGTAAAATCTGTCATTGCTTCCATTTCTTCCCTTTCTATTTGTCTGGAAGTGATGGGATTGGATGCCATGATCTTAGTTTTTTTAACAATGAGTTTCAAGCCAACTTGAATAATTGTATAATTGTATGACAGTTTGGACATTCTTTGGCATTGCCCTTCTTTTGGATAAGAACATAAATTAATCTTTTCCAATCCTGTGTCCACTGCTGAGTTTGCCAAATTTGCCTAAACAGCATCATCTTTTAGGATTTTAAATAGTTAAGCTGGAAAACCATCACTTCCACTTGCTTTGTTGTTAGCAATGTTTCCTAAGGCCCAGTTGACTTCACACTTCACACTGGCTCTAGGCCAGTGATCACACCATCATGGTTATCGGGGACATTTAGATCTTTCCTGTATAGATCTTCTGTGTATTTTTGCTACCTCTTCTTAATCTCTTCTGCTTCTGTTAGGTCCCTACCATTTTGTCCTTCATCATTCCCATTTTTGCACAAAACGTTCCCTTTGTATTTCCAATTCTCTTAAAGAGATCTTTAGTCTTTCCCAGTCTATTGTTCTCCTTTACCTCTTTGCATTGTTCATTTAAGAAGGCCTTATCTCTCCTTTCTATTCTCTGGGAAATCTGCATTCCATTTGGTATATATTTCCCTTTCTCTCTTGCCTTTCACTTTCCTTGTAAAACCTCATCAGACAGCCACTTTGCTTTCTTGCATTTCTGTTTCTTTGGGATGGTTTTAGTAGCTATCCTACAGTGCTATGCATCTCCATCCTTAGTTTTTCAGGCAGTCTGTCTACCATATCTAATCCTTTAAAGCTATTCCTCACCTCCACTGTATATTCATAAGGAATATCACTGAGGCCATATTTGAATGGCCTAGTGGTTTTCTTCATTTTAAGCTTGAATTTTGCAAGACGAAGTTCATGACCTGAGCCACAGTCAGCTCCAAGCCTTCTTTTTACTGATTGTATAGAGCTCCTTCTTTGTCTGCAAAGAATATAATCTGATTTTGATATTGACCATCTGGTAATGTCTATGTGTAGAACTGCCTCTCGGGTGATTGGAAAATTTGTTATGACATATTTGTTATGACCAGCATGTTCTCTTGATAAAATTCTGTTAGCCTGCTTTGTTTTGTACCCCAAGGCCAAACATGCCTGTTATTCTGCTTATCTTTTGACTTCCTGCTTTAGCATTCCAATTCCCTATGATGAAAAGGACATCTTTTTTTGGTGTGAGTTCTAGAAGGCATTGTTGTCCTTCATAGAACTGGTCAACTTCATTCTCTTCAGCATCAGTGGTTGGGGCATAGACTTGGATTGCTGTAATGTTGAATAGTTTGCCTTGGATTCGAACCAAGATCATTCTGTCATTTTTGAGACCGTACCCCAGTACTGCTTTTCTCACTTTTTTTAGTGAGGGCTACTCCATTTCTTCTAAGGATTCTTGCCCATTGTGGTCATCTGAATTAAATTCACCCATTCCTGTCCATTTTAGTTCACTGATTCCCAAGATGTCAATATTCAATCTTGCCATCTCATGTTTGACCAAATCCACCATAACTTGTTCATAGTTCTTAACATTCTAGGTTCCTACGCAGTATTGTTCTTTATAGCATTGGACTTTCCTTTCACCTCCAGACACATCCACAGCTGTGCATCCTTTCAGCTTTGGCCCAGCCATTTTACTCTTTCTGGAGCTATTTGTAATTGCCGTCTGCTCTTCCCCATTAGCATATTGGATACCTTTTAACCCAAGGGGCTAGAAGGTGGCATAATAACTTCTGGCATAAAAACTTTTAGTCTTTTTTTACTGTCCTTGGGGTTTTCTTGACAAGGATATAGGAGTAGGTTGCCATTTTCTTCTCCAGTGGAGTCCTGTAACCCATTTTTCACCAGATGTCCAGGAACTCCAACATGTAGTGCAGTCTTTGACTGAGCTGTTATGAATTTGTGTAAATTAAATCTCACATATTTTTTATGGGAGGGAGTCAGTCCAGCTTCTCTGATAAGATGTGTCAAGTATTGTTGGACCTCTGACATAACTCTTATCTTCCTCAGAGCACACAATTCCCACAACTAAGGAACAATAAATCCCAAAATAATATAACCCCTACTGCAAAAGGCAATCAAACATTTTATGTTCTTCCCACCTCCAAATGATCTTAGCATTGCATGATTTGTCCTCATATGTTGCCTCTGGGTGGTGGGCAATCAGGTGGGAGAAACATTGAATGTAATCTACTGGATTCCCTTTATAGATTGCCCCTGTAATTATATTGGTCAGACAGGGAAATAGCTAACCATCAGATTGCAAGAGCACAAGTGGGCAGTTAGATGAGATGACCCAAATTCATTGGTAGCCTCACATTGCAGTGAATAAGGACATTTGTTCAATTGCACAGCTGCTATAATTGTTGGCTCAGCTGAGACGAAAATAGTGGGTTTCACTATTTTTCAGGGGAAATGATTGAAGCTTGGGAGATGGGCCCTTTGTCAGTTAATAGGAGTGCTGATTTACCACCCACTTACTTGGTGCTTAAGAGCTGAGGGCAGGGTGGTAAAAAATACCTATTAATAACTTAATACAGTAATCAGCACCTTAATTTACAACAACTTATCTACAGCTATTTAAAGGGTAGAGCATCTCAGTGCAGGTGTTTTGGAGAGAGAGAAGTTCCATAATGATGGTCTGTAGTGCGAGCCCAAAACCTTGGAGTAATAAACTTTTCGTCCCAGTGACTGATTAGTTTTTGCAACATTATCCTGTGACACAGGTGTTTACTTTCATTTGTGACAAACCACCTCAATATCTATTCTGACCTTCAGTGCTGTCCTACCAAGTGTTAATGGTATATATTTTGACTCTTTTAGTGCGGAAGGTCAATCCTACAAAATAGCACCATCTACTAATTCAATATTTTCACTAGTAATTCTAAAGCTGGTTACTGTACATTTTACCATGAGTTTAATCTTAAAATTTAAACTTAGTCTGATTATTTTGTTGCACTCCTTGACTTTCATTATAAGGGCTTCCAAATTATTTGTGATTTCAGTAATTGAAATAGTATCATCAGTATAGTGCAGGTTACTCATATTTCTTCCTCCAGTTTGAAAACCACATTCACCTTATTCCAACACACTCTCTTAATATATATTCTGAATGTATGTTGAATAAATATGGGGTAGGTACACAACCTTGCCTCATTCATTTACTGATGTGCATCCAATCCCTTTTACTCTGTTCTGTCAAGACTGTGATTTCCTTTCTTGTATATAGGTTTCACATCAGAACAATGAGATGTAATATTTCCATTTTCCTAGAAATATTTCACGGTTTGACATGGTCAACATAATTGAAGGCCTTTCTGTAATAATAAAGCACATATTGTGAATGTTCTTTGGAACATTCTTTGACTTTTTCAACTATCCAGCATGCATCAGCAATACTATTTCTTGTTCTCAGTCTTTTCTAAAGCCAGTTTAAACTTCTGGAATCTACTTTCCATATAGAATACTGATCTATATTGGATGGTCCCAAGCATTATTTTGCTAGCATGTGAAATTAATGTATTTGTATGATAGTTTGCATATTCTGTTAAAAATCTTTTCTTTGATATTGGGATGTACACTGTCCTTTTGCAATCTGTTGGCCATTGTGTCATTCTCTAAATTTACTGGCATAGTTTGGTTAGAGCTTGTAAATATTCTACGTCTGTTGCTTGCCATATTTATGGAGTAAGCAAAGTTAAATACCTGTAGCCTTCCAATTTGGTCATGATCAGAATGGTGATCTAACTTTATCTATAGTCGTAGAAATTCTTGGAAGTATGAAATATCTTCTAGAGTATCTCAGGTACAGAATTCCAGTGTACTCTATCCATCTTTAATGTTCCTTGAATCAGTCACATCTTTCCAGTAGTATCCTTTAAGCATACCAGTTGGAGGTTAGAACCTCCTCCTAAGTTTGGAAATCTTTTGGAAGACTTTTCTTATTTTTTGATATGTGTTTCCAACTTTACTGCTTGATAGATGTGATTGTAATATTGTTTCTTGTCTCTTCTAACTGTAATTCTCCTTAAGTTCTTTCCTGTATTTATGTCTTCCTTGGCTCTTCTCTTGGTAATTTCCATTGTTTGTCCTGCCATCTAATTTGCTTTCTTCTGTTTCCTGATCTTTGGTATTTTCTTTTTACATTAATCTTTAATAACTTATTTGATTTTATTGCACAGTTCCTCTAGTTTCTTAGTAATGAAGTTCAGGATATTGAAGTGATTCCTGATGTTCTTCTTGAAAATGGTGGATATAGGCTCAAGGTCATATTGTGGAAATTAATTGATTTTATTCTTTCCCTTTAGCTTTAACTTGGAATTTGCACATTAACAGTTTGTGATCTGTTCCATAGTCATACCTACGTATTTATGTAGGTCATAAATGAGCTTTTCAACTTTTTTTTATTATATAATTGACTTGCTTTCTGTGAACACCATCTGATGCTCTCCCTGTATACAGGCATTATTTCTGTTGTCTGAAGACTGTATTAACAATGAGGAAATCATTAGTTTGGAGGGACCATTCTTCTGCTTCATTTCTGTACCATACATTTCAACTGCAGTGGTGCCTCACAAGACAAGATGAATCCGTTCCGGAAGAACACGCTTAGTGCGAAATTCTCGCATAGCGAAACGAGGTTTCCCAAAGGAAACAATGGAAAGTCGGATAATCAGTTCCACGCCCCCAAAAATATTCACCAAAAAATCATTTTCAACGGAATTTGAGGTAGAAATGATTGTCCCTAATATC
>JANHZU010093882.1:0-10245 GCA_032468055.1 Acrochordus granulatus
TTATCAGCATGGAGGTGGCTGATGGATCCCTAGCCATCCTCACACCCCTTTTTATATTCTAAATCTTTTGCCTACCTTGCTAGTCTGCCGGGTTTTTTATTTTGTTTTAATGGGGGATTTATTTTTATTTTAATTGTTTTTAATATATTGTTGCTGTTGTTATTTTTAATGGTTGTTAGCTGCCGAGAGTCTTTGGATTTCGGCGGCATATAAATTTAATAAATAAAACTTGTACAGCTACAGTATTAATTTTTTTCCTGTTTTATCGTAAACTTTGTAACAGTACTGTGTATAAATCTGACTTTTAAAAATAATATACCTTTTTCTTTCATGAGATTATAAGAATTGTGCTGTGCAGCACTACACAGTACCATAATAAGATAAGGAAAACTCAGAAAGGCATCTGAGCTTACAGTTCTGTAAAGTACTGTCTTGTATATGGGTGAAAATGTAAGAGGGGGACAAATGATCTTAAAATAAAAATTGCAGTATTTACTGTACAATACAATGTGCATTTTGTAAGATGATGAAAAATAATGAAACAACTTGGCTGTAAATTATTTATTTCACTTTATTTAAAGTAATGTACTTCCTTATTTTATTCTATTTACTGTATTCAGAAATACAGAATTTCAAATATATTTAATTTTACAGTTTTGACCCAGGGTTATAATTTAGCAGGAAGTCCTGGAGGAAAACTGCATATTGTCAAAGGGTTTCAAACTGTACATTCAGACATGCCCAAGAAAATTATTTGCACTTACAGGTTCATATACACATCATGCTCTTTATGATTTAGCAGGAAGGCATGGTTTAAACGGTTTAAAATTAAAAATTTCCATGTGGAAATCAGCCCCTTCAATCTCCAGACAGCTGCTACTTGCCTGAAGGCTTTAAGGTGAAGCAAAAAGTTTCTCCGGTGAGTCCAGCTGGGCAGCAGAGCTAATAAGCGTTTTTGCACAGAAAAAAAGGTTGTTTCTAATGAAATATGGAATAAAACTTGCCTTTTACTTGCTGATTTGCCTTTTGCGCTAGAAAATGAGTCTTTTTCAGCTTTCGGATTACTCTTCCCTTTTTGCTGAATTCCATCATTTCTGGGACTTTGGTGAAGAAAAAGGCGCAGAGGGGGAAATGACAGGCTTGTGCAGAAGTAAAGAAGTTTGGGCTTTCTTTGTTTCTCTTCTAAATTAACTGCAAACTTACGGCTGTAAATTTCCTTTTATTGGGTGTTTTTTTCCCTCTGTCTATTTTTTCCTGTGTGGATTTACAAAAGTTTGTTTTGTAGGAATACATTTCCAACAATGACAGAAGACAATTGGATAAGAAGAACATCCGATTTACCTTCACTTTGCAGTATGTATTATTTCAACATTAACCACAAGTAGGAGCAAAACAGTGAGTTGTTATAGAAAGCTGACAAATTTAATAGAATTAGGTCTTTTATCACAAGAGGGAGATATAGACCCTCATATTGAAAAGACTGTTATAAAGACTCTGTTTGGCTTGGATTTGTTATTATACCATTAGAAGAAGTTAAAGATTATCAGACTCTTCAGAATAAAATGAAATAACGGGGTTTTTAACCAATTCAATACAAAATATATAATTTTTGGCACAAATATTATATCTAAAATGTAATAAATATGAATTATTAGTAAAGTTTACAGAAAAGCCACAAGATGCAAGTAGGATAGAAGAGGATCAGGATAATTGGATCCTATGAGAACCATGCTGGAACTTATTTATGGTTCCATATTTATGGAACCATAAATATTTAATTAAAATAATACAGGCAACAGAGACAAAAATAGAAATGGTAGTTGGAATTTATGTACCAAATGAAAATAAAGTGGATTTTTTTGAATATCTTATGGACCAATTAACATCTTTTGAAAATTGGTGTTTACTTGGTGAATGAAGTGGAGTAATTTCTCCAACTCTTAATAGAACATCAAGAAAAGGGATAAAACTCTCCCAGGGTAAATGAAATAAATTAAATTAAGCCTTTTTTGAGTTGATAACTTAATATTGGTTGACTCTCAGAGGCAGAAAAATGAACAAGCTAGAGAACATTCTTTCTAGAAAAACGTAAATCATTTTCAAGAATTAATGTGATGTAGATTTCTAAGAATTTTGCTGACAAAATTTCAAAAGTAGACATGATTTTTAAAAGGTTTTTGGACCATAATCCACTTCTTTTGATGCTTAGAAAAAAGTTTCCACAGTTCAAATGGAGACTGAATGAGACTGATTTACAAAAAGAGAAGGTCGTAAAAGATTGTAAAGAGAAACTTAATGAATACTTTAATAACAGTCAGGGTTATATCTGGCATAGACTTAACAATGGTTTGGGAAGTGAGTAAAACTCTTATGAGAGGTTGCTTCGTCAAATACAACCATTTAGAGAAGAAGAAATCCCAAGAAAAGATGCAAAGAATATGGGACGAACCTAAAAAAAAGAAACTGAGGGTTTTTCTTTCAAAGGGAACCAGTAGACTCAAAAAATTTACATCAAATTAAATTATTATGCCAGCAATTATCTATGCTGACTGTTCAGGTATTAGAACAGCAGAATCGCAAGATCTCTATATGCTCAAAAATGGAAAGAAGTGTCAATTCTCACAGTGGATCAAAGTGATTACGGAATTGGCAGAGATGGCAAGGCTGTTGCACGAATTAGAGAAAAGAATGTAAAAGCTTTGTTTCTACATGGAAATCACTTCTGGACTTTCTGCTCAAAAGAGAAAAAAATGAAACTTTGATCTTGGGTTTTGATGATTAAGTGGGATATTGCTATAACTTTATTATGTATCTTACCGCACCAAAAGAAGTTTTGAAGTCACTGCTTTTTGTTTCTTTTCTTTTTTTCCTCTGACCCTATCCACCTTCCCCTTTTCTCCTCCCCTTTTTTCCATTCTCCTTATCTCTATTTGTATTTTATATTAAAAATATTTTAATAAAAATAGTAAATGGTAAGATTGACCCTGCCAGTTGTGTCCGGCTCTAGGGGGTGGTGCTCATCTCCATTTCATAGCCGAAGAGCCAGCATTGTCTGAAGATACTTTGTGGTCACGTGACTGGCATGACTACACACTAAGACACATAGGACAGTGTTATCTTCCCACTGAAGGTGGCACCTATTTATCTACTTGCATTTTTACATGCTTTTGAACTGCTAGGTTGGCAAGAGCTGGAGCAACTAGCAAGAGCTCACTCTGTTACGTGGCGCCGGGGTCTCAAACTCGGGCTGCTGACCTTCTGGCCAACAAGCCTAGTGTCTTAACTGCTAACCCACCTCACCACTTTTAATAAAAATATCTACTGTACTGTATATAAACAATTTATTTTTTCCTCTTTAAAGTCTCTTTCATCAGCAAAAGATTGTCTAAAAAACTATTGTATCTTGTAAATTGGAAAAGGAGTACGGCAAGGCTGTATATTGTCACCCTGCGTATTTAACTTAGATGCAGAGCACATCATGCGAAATGCTGGGGTGGGTGAATCACCAGCTGGAATTAAGATTGCCGGGAGAAATATCAACAACCTCAGATATGCAGACGATACCACTCTAATGGCAGAAAGTGAAGAGGAGCTAAAGAGCCTCTTGATGAGGGGGAAAGAGGAGAGTGCAAAAGCTGGGTTGAAACTCAGCATTAAAAAAGCTAAGATTGGGCATGACTGTGTGACTGAACAACAACAATTCAAGAGAATATTATCATCTGAAAAAAATAGTTTTTGTTGCACAATTGTGTTTATATTTTCTTCCAAATCTTAGTCAACGTAAGTCATTGTAAAACAAGTGACTTAAAAAAAGCATTTTTATTACATCACTAAGAAAATAATTGTTTCTGATTATTTCTATTCAACAGAGTCCAATAACTTAAAATATTATTTTATGGTTGTATAAATTGTAATTTAAAATCCATTGACACTGTAGGTAAAAAAAAAACTCGCCCATTGTCTAGGCAATATAGGAACCTCTAATTCTTTATTCCACTCATTGCTTAGCATCTCCATATCAGTTTGATTTCATGATAACAAATATTTCTAAAAACAAATAGTAGTTTTTTTGGTTTGAAAGGATTTAAAAGTTCTAGTATCTCAGGTATCTCAGAAGCTGAAAATGCTGTGGGTCCAAATAATTTTAATAAATATAGCTATGTATATTATCATTGGATTATATCTGATAAATATTTATCTCATAGCACAGTATATGTTAAAAATTCATCATCATCTATCAATTAGCCCAAAGTCAATATCCCTGCTTCCATCCAATTTTTTCAAATCATCAGCTTTTTAAAGTTGGATTCTTCCATCAAGTCAATTTAGCATCAGAAAAAGAGTCAAATCTTTTTTTATTGACATTCCATTCCATAATGTCCTGATTGTTTCCAGAGACAGTAGAGTTTTAATATATTTGGTTGTCCATCCAACCAAAGATGTTTTCTATATTCAGAGTTGCCCAAATTGGAAAATTAACACCAATGGTTGGCTTCCAATATTGATATTTATTGAAATGTATTTTTTTTGAATCCCACCCTAATAACTCAAGGTCGTGAACATATCCAACAGACCTTCCTCCTGCAATTTTCCCCACAATCCAGCTGAGTTGAGAAAGTGACTGACCCAAGATCACCAGGCTGGCATTCTTGCCTAAGGTTGACTAGAATTCACAATCTCCCAGTTTCAAGCTTTGTACGTTAACCACTAGAACAATTCTCACAGCGCTTTTGCATTACCTAACTGCATTAATTTTAGTTTGGCTGACTTACCAGTACACTTGCAGTATCAATTCATTTTGTAGCCTATACTGTTTAACAAATATCTTAACAGAAAGCTTTTCTAAATTTAAATGTTTGTTATACTGTCTAGTATTGTTCACTGATTTAGAACCTCCATAAAAACCTGGATTCAAATAATATTGTATTCTAAGTTATGATGGCCTAGGAAGAAGTAATTTACACCCTGTACTCACACATACAATGATCACACCACCCTCATAGTCATGTGATTGCAATTCAGGCATTCGGCAACCGGCTTGTGTTTATGACCAGTTGCAATGTCCTGTGGTCATGTGATCTCAGTTTGTAGCCTTTTTTGCTGATTTTGTGCAAAAAATACCCATTGAGTAAGCTGAATTTGCTTAACAACCATGTAATTCACTTAACCACTTGATTTGCTTAACAATTGCTATAAAATCAGATCTGACTCATGACTGCCACAACAGTGGAAATTCTGGTTCTAATTGTGATCATAAGTCGAGGACCAGCTGTATTTATTTCAAAATGTATAGCTTGGGTAGAGTGGAGGTCTGTTATTGCACTCCATACTGCAACTCTCTCTGGAGTCTTGGTCTGCAACCTATTTCTGAGCCTCCCTAACTCCGCCCTGCTCTCGTTCCATCCTAGACTCCTCTCACCGCATAATCCATGTGAGCTACACTTCTGCAACTGAGGCTTATCCGGGGCTGCCCCATTTCTCAGCTGAGGGCTATGTGGATGACCAGCTCATCGTTCGCTATGAAAGCAGCACCAAAAAGATGCATCCTCGGGTTCCCTGGGCATATAGGCTGGAGAAAGAAGATCCCAAATTCTTCAACGGATACAACCAGATTTTGCAAAAAGACCAAAATGACTTCCTGAAAAATGTGGAAATGCTCCAGAAGTGCTATAACCAAAGCGGAGGTGAGTGAGGAATGGGAGGTTCGTGGATGCCAACCTGCAAGGCGTGGAGATTAATGAGAAAACTCCATTTCCTTTCTGTTCTTCCTGCCCTCATAAATTTGACCGATTGGTGGTCCACAAGCTGGTTGCTGCCACCCTGGCTGTCTCAGGGCCATGGCCTTTCCCTCTTGCAGAACTCGGGTGGGCTCCAACCTAAAAGTGAAAGATGGAGGCCTCACAGAGAAGCATCAGGAATGTGAATGGAATGCTGGGCTTCCCAAGTGGGTGTACAATACAAACATTGGTGGGTTAGGGAGATGTTTATTTTTATGGAAAATAAGATGGCTGGCTGGGGAATTCTGGGAACTGAAGTCCACGTCTCTTAATAGAGCCAAGGTTGAAAAACACTGGTATTCCTTGCTATACTATGTCCTTGTGCAATTGAGTTTTTATGTGTAATTATTTCTCCAGAAAATAGGCACTGAAAGCCAATTTGATCAGAACTAACTTTATTAATGATAAATGTAAATACTTACAAGGGGAAAATAAGTAACGCTCCCTTCAATGTACAATAGGTATGTATGCTGTGTTCTGCTATGGCATGTCTGTATCAAGGGGCTGGTTTATAACCATGCACCAAACAAAATGTGTGACAAATTGCAAATGAGGGGTCATGTCTAGAGTTACCTGGTTATTGCCACTTTAAGAAATGTGAGTGTGGTGACAATCTGATGGAATTGTAAACAAAATAATTACTCTTATAGAATGTAACAGCATAACTAACCTTAATAAATTAGGTTGCTTGTTAGAACAGCCAAGGAAGGGAGGGCCTGGAGATAAGAAACCAGATGGCCAAGAGAGGAATGTTTCAGAAGACCTTCTTTACTATCCTAACCTGGAGATTTATAGGGAATGTAACTCTTAGCTGATAACTCTGTAGATCTTAGGAATGTAGGACACAGATAGCCCAATAATTGCTACATGTAATGCGCACGTTATGGGAAGGGTTGGGACAGCAAATGTGGGAGTGTATTTTCCTATAAAAATCACTGAGAACTGATGATCGGGGCCCAGCTGATTTAAGAGCTGAGGTCCTCTTTGTCTCAGTCCTGCAATAAAAAGCAATCAAAATCCACACCTCGTGTTTGGTGTCAATCTGGCTTTGACACCAAGCTAACGACCCGTTTTGGGGACAGCACACTTCTGGTGAATTCCTCAATATCTCCTCCTGGCATTGCCCCTGTGTGTCTACAATCTGTGCCATGTTGTGTATCTTATTTTTTAAAAAACTAAAAACTACATGTTATATTTATACTAGATGTTCATATACTCGTTAAATATGGCATTTCCTTGGTTCAGTGTGTAGAAGTAGGTAGCATCTGTATCTTTTAAATAAATGGATAAAAACTTGGAAATTGGCTTGTGTGTTGTGAGTGCTCTCATAAAATGGCTGCCACGGGTGGCTTCTTCATAAATGGTTGTCATAGGGATGTGCTACCTTCTTGAAGCCAAGAAGGTGCTTTGAAACAGGATCGGTCTGTAGGAGAGCATATGTTGGGATTCCTTAAAGAAGCTGTATTTTTTCAGGGCTCCTTTTCTAATACAGTGGAACCTCGGTGCATGAGATTTTCGCAAGACAAACAAACATTTTTAATAAAATTTAATTCGGTTGACGAGCGGCAGCTTGCAAGACGAGCACCGCGCAATGAGCTTGCATGGGAAATCTCACAACGGAGCCAATGGTTCTCCTCTCTTGCTGCAAAACAGTGTAAATTAAGTGAAGGGCATTCAAGAGAAGGAACTCCCGAGACTCACACTCTGGATTCTCCTTCCAGGCAATCCCCTCCCCCTCCTCTCCTCCCTCTCGTCTCCCTCGCACCAGCTGGGAATCTTTGCAAAGCGCGTGCACACATGTGCACGCACACAAAAACACACATTTGTTCAGCACCATCCAGCCCATCACCTGCTATCCATCTCTTCTCCCCTCTCAGTACGGAGGCAGGTCATGATGAGAAGCATTTCCAAAGCGCTCAGGAAAGACCCCCGGTAAGGCGCTACTGAGGGAAAAGGGAAAAGGCCGTTTTGTCTCAGTGGCAGCGGATCCTCCAATCCAGCAGGGGGCGCCAGGCAGCAGGCAGCGTAGCAGCAGCCAAGGCCAGAATCTGCCTTGGAGCAGATCTAAGTGCTGGTTAGTTTGTTCTATTTCTGCTGTATAGTGTGTGTTAATCATTGTTACTTGTTTCAGATATTAAGGACAATCATTTCTACATAAAATTCCATTGAAAATGATTTTTTTGTGAATATTTTATCCAATTTTACACTGTTTCCTAAGGGAAACTTCGCTTTGGTATAAAGCGTTTTGGATTGAGAGCATTCCTCCAGAATGAATTAGACTCACAATTGGAGGTTCCACTGTAAAGTCAGGTACAACTCACTTAGCATCTGCCTTGCTTAGAAACAGAAATTCTGATTTCAGTTATGGTCATAACTACCCAGAGTCTTGGGATCTGGCCATAAAGAAAATCTTAAAAATACACATTGTCTTTGAGTTATGACTGGTTGCTTAGTGATCACTCAAAGTTATGACAATCCCCCAAAAGAGTACTTTATGACCCAGATTTGAAGTTCCGGCATCCTCCCCGCAGTCACGTGCCCACATTTTGGGCACTTGGCAACTGTCCCACAGTTATGACATTTACTTTCAATTTCCAGCAAAAACTAGCCTATAACAAACAACAAATTAGCTTATTAACCATAGAATCCACAAAATGACCACCACAAAATCTGGTCATGTGGTGACCTGTTTTACAACCATCACAAATTATGACCAAAATTGTGGGCTCAATAAATTAAGGATTATCTGTAAATACATATCTAATACACTTAGAGCTTACACTACTTCCATCATAAAACTCGATGTGTCCTATCTTGCACCAATCTAATGTTATTCAATCTTGAAATCAATAGGCCAGAGATCTGCTTCATTTCAATAAGGGAGGTTCAAATAATGGTCTACCACGAACAGTTAGTCTGATCCTGTCCAGATGTTCTGCCTATACAGATTTCACGCCATAATAAGTCACAGGTTCTCTGGAGTTGAAATACAAAACATCCGGAAGACACAAATCTCCTACTTCTTTCTACCATATTTTCTTGGAGTACACAATGGGCAGGGACTTATTACGAGCATGGCTACCACAACTGAAGGCATGAAATTGCAATTCAGCAAACAAACTAATCAAGCCTTGCAATAAAGTCATGTCTAACTAAATCCAGGGGCTAATTTGCAAAACTTAGTTAAGAGCATACAAATATCCTCACACTTTTCAGTTTAATTATAAAAGCAACAGAAGAAAAAAAACAAAGATAAAATAATTGCTTTGGAAGGAATTGTAGGAAACAGAGTACAGAACTAATAAACAAAACTACTTTTGTGTCACGCTTAATATTAGGAATTTTCACCTTTAGTTTTCATAAATGAAAATAAAGGAGGAAAAAAACAAAGTATGAACATTATAACCAGGAAGGAGAATTCAAAATGCCTTTATTGGCAGGCTTCTCTATCCTACAGCAACCACTTTCCAAAGATAGGGAGCCATGTGAAGAAAGTATTCTCATTAGCCTCCACAAGCACCATCATCCCCTTGAGTATGTACAGGTAGTCCTCAATTTACAACAGCAATTGGATCAGAATTTCCATTACTTAGCAATGGCAATCCCTGTAGTCCCAGTTGCTGTTGTTAACGAAATACTACGGTCATTGGGGAAGGAATTTGCTGCTGGCTTCGCACAACCAAGTCAGTGGGGAAGCCAGCAGAAAGATGCAAGTCCCAGGTAGCATACAAACAGGTCAGCAAACAGGTAAATGGCTGCTTCTGGCTGGGGAAGGATGGGAAGGAATATGCGAGGGAGGTGTGGCAAGGCTCAGGGAGGGTGCACAAAGGTGAATAGGGATGCATGAGAGTGCAAGGGAGGTGAAGTGAGATGAGGGAGAGTATGAGGAAGTGCACAAGGTTGTAAGAGAGGCAAAGCAAGGCTCAGGGAGGGTGGATGGGAGTGCATGAGAGTGCAAAGGAGGTGCAGCAAGGGATAGAGAAGATGCACAAGGGTGAGCGGCTGGCATGGCACTAGTGAAGAGGTGATATATATATATATGCAAACTTGGCATTCTGTTGATGTCTTGTCCTAGTACTTGAAAGCTGTGGGGGCCTGGATGGGAAACAACAGGCTTTAGGGGCCTTCTGGATCTGAGACTTTACCATCTTTAGTTCTGGATTGGGTTGCATTATTCCAAACAGACATGATGTGCAATCTGGGGGTTCTTCTAGATTCATGACTCCTGCTTGAGGAGCAGGTGACAGTGATAGCTAGGAGAGCCTTTGAACATATTTGTGCAGTGCACCAGTTGTGCCCTTTCCCGGACAACTCATGCCCTGGCCATCTCCAGAGTGGATTATGGTAATGGTCTTCAAATTCCCCCCAGTGAGGCACCACCTTGCTGTGGTTTGGGGGCTTGTGTGCTCTAATGAAGATGAGAGCTCTGCCAGAGGTTCAACCATACTGGACAGGTCTCATCAGAGGA
>JANHZU010094207.1:0-10239 GCA_032468055.1 Acrochordus granulatus
GCCCAGGAAAGATCCCCGGAAAGGCGTTACTGAGGGAAAATGGAAAAGGCCGTTTTGCCTCAAGCGGCGGTGGCAGCGGATCCTCCATGCCAGCAGGGGACGCCAGACAGCAGCCGGCCTAGCAGCAGCCAAGGCCAGAATCTGCCTCGAAGCAGTTCCATAAGTGCTGGTTAGTTTGCTCTATTTTGTTTTATATTGCGTGTTAATCATTGTTACTTGTTTCAGATGTTAGGGACAATCATTTCTACATCAAATTCCATTAAAAATGAATTCTTTTGTGAATATTTTTGGGGGTGTGGAACGGATCGCCCAACTTTCCATTGTTTCCTATGGGAAACCTCGTTTCGCTTTATGAGCATTTCGGACTAAGAGCGTTCTTCCGGAATGGATTAGTCTTGCAATCCGAGGTTCCACTGTACAGCGGACACATCCACACAGAAATTCATTCCACAATTGTACCCTATTCCTGACCGGGTGTGCCCTTCTCCTTTTCCCCATTGGATCGGTACTCCAAAGCGTACAGCCTATCAGGCCTGCCTCAAAAATCCCGCCTTAGTTTACACCTCCCATCACCCTAATTCTGTCTCCCCCAACACTTATTTGCAATTTTCCCTTTCTGGCTATGCCTACATGCAGCCTCGAGGCTTCTTCTTGCTTCTTGCTTCCTATCAATCAGGTGACTTGCAATAGATAAGGAAACTGACTTTGTCTCTGCTCTATCAGTCCTACCAAGGCCTTAAACAGGTCTTTGGGGAGAGGATGTGTTTTGTTTAGCTAACCTTATCAAGGTCCCAGACAAGTCTTGGGGGAAGGAGGTGTTCTGCCTAGCTAATCTTATCAGGGCCATAAACCGCTACTTTTTGGAAAACAGATCTTTGGAGAAAAACATGTTCTTTATTATTTCCCCACAGAGTGGCTGAAGTGGATCCTGCCCTAGATGGAGAACGTAGGGCAGAGTTCTACATAATTCCCTCTCCCTTTCTCTCTTTCACATCTTCTTCACTCCCAATAACTCAACAGTTACCTCAACTGCTTCAAATTTCATACCAGGATTCGAAATAAAATGGTGGAAAATCCTCTTTTTTGTTTTTGAGGAGGAACATGAAAAAGAAACTCCTCTTTCTCACTGAATATTGAAGATTTTAGCAGCTGCTATTTTCATGAAAGCAGTGAATATAGTATATACTCATCCTTTGTTGAATATTGACAAACTGTTGGCTATACTTAAATATTTTCAGATGATTTCCTGAAAATATCAGTTTGTGATATTCTAGCTGGTATACGCAAACATACATTGTAAACTTGGCTTAAATAATACTTTAATATCAGTAGATGTTGTGCAGTAACATTCAACTGAAGTTCCCATAAATTCCCAGAGAAGTAGTTCAAAGCCTCCCACAGCCAGTTACATTGACTCCTTAAAACCATTTGATAATGAAATGGTTGATTTTCTAAAAGGAATATGTGATTCCCAACACTCATCCTCACCTCCACATCATACATTGTTCTTGTTACTAGGCCTTTCTTGGAGCAATGTGGCACAGAAACAGTCCAAACAAGTCTCTTGGTGCCCTGATTAACAGTATTTATTAGAAACCAAAATAATGTTAAAGCACAAGAATTCCAGTGAGTACTTTGCTTTCAAATGAAAAATCTACTTTTATGCAGTTGATGGCAGCAAGTTTTTGTTTTATGTTTTTTAACATAAAGGGGAGAGGATGTGTCTCTTGTGAAAGAAAGGCAATCTGCCTCTTTGATCGTTTTGGAAACAGCTGCTAGACTTCTTCTCAATGTGAATATCAGCTCTCCTATTTTAGAGATATTAAGAGATAAAATATCTCTATTTTATCTATTTTAGAGATAAAAATTAATATTTTAAATTTTTCCTGTTTCTCCACAGTTTTCACAATCTTCCATCTGTCGAGAAGAACCACTTGATCGAGCCCTTAAACACAATGTTCCAGAACTGCTACTCTTAAGCAATTGTTTGAAAACGTTATCTCTTCCATTTGATTTGAATACGAGCAGCAGAGGGGAAAATATGGACACTTCTCAAGCAGAAATCCATGAAGTCCAAATAAATAGAAGCCGGGATTCTTTGGAAAGTCCCACTCTTCCACACATCATTGTTATTCATACCTCACAAACCACTCGGCCTGAAGAGCAAGCTGAGTCAGAAAATAAAGAGGAAGAAAACCATGGATTTATTCTTCACTCAAGAAAAGAAACACCTGTTACTCAAAGGAAAGCTTCACTCTTCAACTGACCTATTTGAACCAGTTGAGAGTCTAGTGTCATAAGCTTGGCTGTTTAATTATGCCAAAAACAAAATTGCAGAATGGTTTAGATTTTTTCCACGCAATCTTGAATTCATTTCTGAACTCTCTGCAATTCTAGAAGCCAACAATAGAAACTGAAGGCCCAAAGCCCTCAAATCTTTGATAACATGCTTGTCAACAAAACCACCGAGTAAATATATACAATTGGAATATATTCTCATACTTCCTTACTTTACTGAGTAAGAGTAGAACTGGAATGTTAAACACATACTTGTCCTATCACCAAATTCCAATAAAAATGTTAAGGATTTGTGTAGCTACTCATTTTCTCCTGCACACAATCTGTGACTTAATCCTTCCTCATTTCAGTTATCAGCTCGGTCAGAAGTACATGTTGAAGAATATGTAGCTCCTGACAACCAGTAACTTCTCGGCCTTTTGTTTTAAGTAGTAAAATAATTTGTCATCTGTTCTATAAATGAAATGGCAATACAGAAGGAAGAAATTGATTTGAAAATGGAGGAAAAAATGATATGTTTGAGGATTTTTTAAAAAAACATTCAAACCATCATTTTCTTCTGTGTCTCACTGACCTGCAGTTCTCAATCCTTTCCACAATATCTCTTTGTATGGGTGCAATTTCTTTTAGGTTAAAATCCATTTAACCTTGGATGATACTGAGGGGCTGTATTCTCAAAAATGAATAGGACAGGATAAAAATTAAAACTGAATTAATAACAGTTAATATAATTACTTCCTATACATTTAATTGCAAAAGAGTGGTGACTTTCAGAATGAAACCTGGTACTACATCAAAAGATCTGGAAAGAGTCAATTATCTTAGAAAATGGATATCACTCACCAGAAAATAAGAATTATTTAAAAAATAATCTGTCAAGGGAAACTTCCAAGTTAATATATACTTTTAATTTAATTTATAAAGTTCTAAGAGTTTGCACAGTTCTTTTATACATATTTATTTTCATTCCAAATGTTAAAATGTCAAGAATATGATCAAATACTTTCTCTTCTCCTGTTGGCAAGTTCTAGATGAAGATACAGTACTACCATCTCTTGTATCTCTTTAGAATTATATCAGTATAAATCACAAAAAAATTATAACTGTGTTTCATAATGCTTTGTCATTAGTTATGAATGATTGGACTCTTAGAATAGGTGGTACTCATGAGAGGCAATAAAAGCATTTAAATGCTGTAATGTAGTTGTCACTTTTTGTTGATTACAAGCAGTTTATGGTTTCTTCCCCACAGACATTATTTGACTCCAGTGTCAAAAACTCTCACCATTGATCACCATTTATATTGGAAGTTGGAGGATGACAAGATTTGTAGGAATGGCCTAGAGGGTTAAAGTATTGTGCACACTTAAATCTTACTTTAAATGTCTCTCAGCTAAATGGATCAAAATGCCGCTGACCTGCCATTACAGGTAGTCATCAACTTATACCCGTTCATTTAGCAACTGTTCAAAATTACAACGATAGCAAAAAAGTGACGTATGACCAGTCCTCACACTTATAACCATCACAACATCCCATGGTCATGTGATCAGTACTTGGATGCTTGGCAGCCAGCATGTATTTACGATGGTTGCAGAATCATGGAATCATGTCATTATTATTTGTGATCCTCCCAGCCAATTTTCACAAGCAAAGTCAAAGGGGGAAGCCAGATTCACTTAACAACTGCAGTGAATCATTTAACAGCCATGGCAAAAAAAGGTTGTAAAATTGGCTGTGACTCATTTAACAACCACCTTGCTTAGCAACAGAAATTCTAGTCGCATAGTTGAGGACTACCTGTAATTCAATATACATGAAGTATCTGTTGATATAGAAATAAAATTGTTTGGATCAGGAATGTCCAACTATGAGATAAGTATGCATGGAAATGCTGGTCAACATATATTTGAGGATTATATGACTGCATACCTGGCTATTATTTCATAGTTGTTATTCTCTGTGACTATGATTCATTGAGGTCAAACATTTCCAGGGCTTGCAATCCTAAACTAAAGTGTATCTCTGGGGGCGATCATAAAAAGTGTGTCATGATGTAAACCCTGTCCTTTACACAGTTGCATAGGAAGTCACAAAGCCAACCCAAAGGACAGAATTATCTTGTGATGCCATGACACCCATTTCATCAGTTTGGTGACATCACAGTTAGATAGATGCAACCTGAACTGGAAAAAGAGGGAAAAACTGCAGTCAGAAGTTGCCTCGATAAACATGTTCTGGAATAAACTCAGGCGAGCAGTCAGGAGGAAAGAAAAACTCGATAACAGACTCATATTTCCTATCATTTACGGGAAGACATTTTGCTGCTTTGTCAGATACAGTTGACCATCCTTTGTTTTATGGCTGAATCAGATAGGTATATGCTGTCACGTCTAATTGACTCTAAGCAGTGCACTCTGAGCCTGTGTTTGCATTTTCAAGGTAGTTAAAAGTCTTGTGCCTTAATGTGCTCTAAGTATTATAAAAACCCCAAAAAGACTTTCAGCAATCCACTTCTGTGCACATGCAGTCTTAGAGAATCCACTGGAATGCACCACCTTCCAGTGCTCAAATGTTTAAGGACACCATTTATTCTGTCAACTTTTTATGGTTGGCAGTGTAGAATACAGTCTACTGTAGTATGGAATCCAGTTGTGATAGAAAAGCAACACCTACATGCAGTTGTCAAGTTCATCTCGAACTTAAATCACGTAGCCACTAGATGTCACCGGTGAGATTATTTTGAAAATAATCATTTAAGAATTGACTGTATTTCACTAACAGGATAATCTGTTCCTTTTTAGTCTGGGCTAAGTCCAGGTGTTTGATGTTCAATTGTTCAGCTTCATGGTATTTTAGGAAACCATGTGACTGAAAGATCCAGAGTAAGAAATATATTTGAACAAAAGCAGATATAAGACAGAAAAACAAAAACAAAAAACCACCAGCCTGGTTCTGATTAAGAACATGTTATTTTAATCCAGATCTTGGGGTGGGGTAAGACTTAGAAAGTGAGCTCCAAACTCTTTAACAACAATGAACCACACCTAGTTTATACATGCAGATATCATACTTCTATTGTAGGGAACAACTGAATAAAGAATGCATTACTCAACTGGAAAGTACCACATTTCAGGTGATACCAAGGCTGTTACTTGTAACATCGTAAGTGTATGCCCACAGACTTGTGCATGTTCATACTGATATCACTGCCATCAAATTAGGCTCACAGCTCCCAAGAATGAGAGCTACATAAATGAGATATGGTGATCATAAATGAGAAATCATCATAATTTTTATGCCATTGTAGTTCAGCCAAGTACTGTAGATTTTTTTCCCAATTAACCCTGTATCTCTCTTGAAAAGGACCATAAGATTTCCTTTCCTGATCCTATCATCTCATTCAACTTTCTCAATAAAGGCGATTAAAAGGGGGTAGTTTAGCTGCAGGTTCTTATGGAATAATCTGAGCTAATTTCAATTCAGTATCAAGCTCACCTTTTTTTTTATCTGTACTCATGACTGTTGTGGAGGTTGCTGTAAACAGTTCTCACGCCTGGGAAGTTGATTTTTCTTCTGTTTTGAATGGAATTGCTTGCTCTTCTAAAACAGTTTAAGCAGCACAGATTCAGTATCATCTAGTTCATCTGTTATGACTATTTGTGGACAGGGATATTTTGGCCATGCTAAAGTGTATTTTAATAAGCTTCCAGATTGACCCCTAAAATGTATTATAGTTGAGGTTCCCATTGAATATGGCTTAGAAATTAATCTGAAGCAGAATTAGGTTTGCCAACGTTTTGCTTAGCATTCTCAAGTTTATGTCATGCATCATTTTTCAAAGAAGCTCCTCTATTGGCTGTTCATTTCCAGGCTGAGTTCAAGATACTGTACAGTATAGTAATTATAATGAGGAATAAAGATTATAGTTCCTGAGATAGCATCCTAAAGACCATGGTTTAGTTTCCTCTTCCTCAGAGATCACAGGAAGAGTTCAGAAGGGAAAATCTAATATCATATTAGATATTAATAATTAATAATAGAAAATTGTTAATAATAGAAAATCTAATATCAGATTAGATATTAATAATTAATTAGATATTAATTCTCTTACCATGTTAATATCAGATTCTATAAGTATCAGATTCTACCCCCACCCTTCCGTTGACAATCAGTATCTGGAAAAATGTAAAGAAATTGTGTGGTGGTAAGTGAGATGTAACATTTTTCATCTGCAAGGTTTTGTATAAAAATAGAGTGGACTACCAATAATCTGCTACTTCTAGTGGGCCAAAGCATAGGTTGCCTTTCTTCTCCTGGAACAGCATGACTTTTCAAAACTGAGTAGACCTAATAGTAATTAAACATATTTTCTTTGCCATCATAACCTCCAAAAGTAGACTCTGATATGGCTTTTGGCCTGTGATTAATTGAATATAATCTGAGTTTTCTATAGTTTATTTTCTAGGTCATGTTATCATCTTATTATTTGGTTCTAAAAAGGTTAAATATAAAAAGAAAAAGGTATCCCCTTCCAGTTGTGCCCAACCCTAGGGGGTGGTACTCATCTCAGATTCACAATTGAGGGAGCCGGTGTTTGTCCAAAGACTCTTCCATGGTCATGTGGCCGTCATGACTGTACATCAAGGTGCACAGAACACAGTTGTCTTTCCCACTGAAGGTGGTACCTGTTTATCTACTTGCATTTTTACATGCTTTTGTATCCTGCCAATCTAGAAGTTAATCTAACCACCCAATATGTGGTGGGGCTTAAGTCTCAAACTGCCAAGCTGCTGACCTTCTGGCAACAAGCCCAGTGTTTTAATTGCTTGGCTACCGTGCCCCCTTTTCTTGTTCCTAGCTGCTCATATAACTTGGATTTGGCTATTTGCTGTACGGACAGGGCTAATTGTATCAACAGCCAATATTACTTCCCTTTTGCAGAGAAGGAAATTGACAGAATTGACAGATAGGAAAATCCTAAAAGATAACAACATTCTATTGGGATGCATAACATTAATATAATACCCTCCTTACATGACATCAACTACAGTTATCAACTATAGCTGATCATAATGTGAAAACAATGACGTTTTCCTTACAGAGGAATATCATTTAGATCTAAATAGAACACCAAATCTAATGGAAGCCCAACCGAGCACTTCATCACAGATGAGGACAGTACGGATTATCAAAAATGCGAAGCTACCCTGAAAACCTTTGAAAGCCTACACTCTGTAGTCACATGTAGCAGGCTGAGTCAGGCTCTTTGATTTCTTTCCGTTTTCTATTTGTATATATTTTGTTTCTGGTAGGACGTAATACTCTTACTCACTTATGTAACTCTTGGGCAAGACATGAACAATGTTTTTTATATCTGAAATGTTAACTGTGGGAGTGTCTGTTTGTTTGCTTGGTGGACTCTAGTCACCAAGGACTCCTTCCACCCTGACTTAAAATTATGGGTGTGGGCAGCAAAGGATAAGAACTTCCTTCTCTTGGCACCACATTGTATGATATGATTATAAACCTCTGGGATTCAGTGGGTTCAGGTTCCCTATGTGAAAGGACAGCTGGGAGTGGCACATTCTTAGGCCCTATGTTCATAAAAAGCATGGATTGCCTGAATGGTGCATCTGATACGGTGCAAAACCAGTATTTTCATGGAGATTACAGATTCATGGTCAGCCTCATCATGGATAAGATTAACATCTTACAGAGGGGGCAAGTGTGGCCATAGAGTAAGAATTTTGTATGTCATCCCAAGATTCTGAATGAGGCTTAGAAACTTGCTTAAAATTTGATAGTCCTAGTCTGGTGGATGATCATAGAATTATTGTCTACATTCAGTGAACAATATGTTTATGATTTATATTTTTAACATCAACAGCAGTTTTGTTAATAACATTCATTTCCCTTTTCATTTTCAAACCAGATCAACATTTCACGCTATATGAACTTTTCATTTAGCCAGAAATAGTTATGCTTCTGACATATAATGGTCCTGCGAGTACTGTTTCATGCAGGTTTTTTAAACAGGTCCCCTCTCTGATGAGTTCTGAATATGTAGTCCCAACATGTTATAGTTGGAGAAATTGGAGAAGACTATTCCAACAACTTCATCATGATCATAGATCTAGTAAGAATATGTTGGGTTTTCTTGCACAATTTATCCCATAGATTTTTGGATCATTTTGCTCATGTTTATTTCTTCTGGAAGCAATTATTCTCATTTTGGCCAAATTCATCTTGGCCAAACTTGTATTAAAAAATTCTATCATCTAATTGTATCCTTGAAGACACTTCAGAGAGTTAATAATTTTGAATTTGACCAGTGACTAGCATATTCAAAAAGAATATTATAGGAATGGAAAAGATGTACCAAAGATAACTAGGGTGATCAGAATATTAAAGCAATTTCCTTGGGGAGGAAGTCTCCATGTTTGTTTTATTTAGTTTATATTAAAAATAATGCAATGGAATGGACATATATAATACATATATTAAGAAAGCTTGAATATAACTGTTTGAATATTATTGAAGTTACCAAGTGAATGACTGAAAATTCATACAAGATGTGCTTCTCTAGGAAGAAGTAATAGAAAGCATATTCAATAATTTTAAAGGGATTGGTCATATTTCTGAATAATCTACAACTAATAATTAGGTTAATATGCATCAGAGGATTCATGCATCTGAATTCCAATTATTGCCTTTTGAGGTAAATAAAGCAAGGAAACAGGAGTCTTGGAATTTATTTCAATGCAATTAGGATACTATAAAAGAATCTTGAAAATCTGGCACAGCCTGTCTACTTCAACTGTGTCAACACAATCAAGGCAGAATTGTTTAGGGTTTTTTTCTGATGATTTCTACTTTCCTAGCACTCAGATCTCTTTTCTGTAATGGCTTGGCATTTCCCTGCCTCCTCTGACTCAAACACACATTCCATCATACATATAGCAGGAGATACGTATAGTCCCCATGTCCTTTTTGAAGGCTTAGCAAAAAGACACTTTGTTGGCTCCTGTGAAAACCTGGCACTGGACTACACTTGGATTAATCCTGCCCAGTCATACTATTATTCTTACCCATGCCAAATCAAAGCAAACGATGAAATGTGGCCATGTTCTGGGAATGAACAACACAAGAAATGAATAAAAATGTAATGATGGGGCTTAATGGATACAGAGAAAGGAGATTCAGAAGAAAAATTATGTAAAAATTCCTTACAAGTTAACAAAACCACCATAAAATTACAAAACAAAATAAATAATAGCACACACAGTCCACTTGTTCATGTGATGAGTCTCTTTTTCCAGACACATTATCTGCTGCTGATCAGGATTGCCTTCTGCATTTTCCAATTTAGTGCAATGCTACTTCTTTTAGTTCTAAACAATCACACTGTGTTAGAGGAGGTGATCTACAGGCTCTGTCCCAGCAATTGAATTTTATCTGAGAAAAGGTCAGCAATAAAACTGTATCTCTCCTGTTTTCTTTGCAGTGACTGACACTGTCATACCATAGGACTACATGGAGAGGAAAGTCTGAAACAGTAAAAACTCACTGTTTCCTGGCCTGGTAACCTGATTTGGGGCTCTAACTACATGAATGTTTTAATTCTGACACAGTTCTCTTTATATACACTTGTATAGTGCTTCCATAACAGCATCACTGTCCACTGACTTTAAAAGAAACAAATTGATATCCAATGAAAAATAAGGCAAAAGAGTTAGTGGAAAGAGATTTTAAAAAGAATTACAAAATTGAATTCCAAAATAGCCAGAATCTGAAAATAGTTTCATTTAGTCATTTGGGATGGATACTGTAAAAGTCTTAGCAAATAATGGAGTACAAGTGAACTACAGTGGTGCCTTACAGGACGAGTAACTCACAAGGCGAGAAACCCGCAGGACGAGCAAAAAATTTAATCAGAAA
>JANHZU010094632.1:0-10233 GCA_032468055.1 Acrochordus granulatus
CTGATTGCTCTTTGGAGGGACAGATATTGAAGCTGAAGCTCAAGTACTTTGGCCACATAATGCGCAGGGAGGACTCACTAGACAAGACTGTGATGCTGGGAGGGATTGAAGGGAAGAGGAGGAGGGTACAGCAGAGGATGAGATGGATAGATAGCAGAGTCAATGTGATGGGCGTGGGATTGGGAAGACTCCGGGAGGCAGTTCAAGACAGGGGGGCCTGACGTAATGCAGTCCATGGGGTTACGAAGAGTCGGATACGACTGTGCGACTGAAGAACAACATGATATATAGGTGGGAATTAGATATATACAATTAGATATATAGGTGTGAATACCCTTTGGTGGGAAGGTAACATCATTCTGTGCACGTTGGCATATAGTCATACTGGCCACATGACCACTGAAGCATCTTTGGACAACACTGGTCTTTGGCTTTGAAACAGGTGGTCTTAGCAGGGGAAACCTTTACCTTTTTACTTTTAAAGACCTACATGGAAGAGGATCAGGGTATTTGTGTGATTTCCACTCCCTGAGTGGAATCTACTTACCTCCAGAACAGATATGTTGAAATGTGAAAGGAGAGACTATAAAAGAAACATTGCTTTCTGTTTTCTCGGATATTGAAGAATGCACCATGTGTCCAGACGATCAATTTCCAACCAAGAACCATGTCCAGTGTATTCCCAAAATAATAACGTTCTTGTCCTATGAAGAACCTTTGGGAATCATCCTGCTCTCCTTAATCCTGCTCTTGATCCTAACAACAGGTTTAGTTTTAATCATATTCTTTAAACACCTCGAAACTCCGATTGTCAAAGCCAACAACCGGGACCTCTCTTGCATCTTCCTGTTTTCCCTCATGCTTTGTTTTATATCCTCTCTTTTCTTCATTGGGCAACCAAGGAAAGCCACCTGCCTTCTCCAACAAACAGTGGTCAGCATTTTCTTCTCAGTTGCCATTTCTTCACTTCTGGCCAAAACAATCACTGTGGTACTGGCCTTCCTGGCCACAAAACCAGGAAACCGAGTGAAGAGATGGTTGGGGAAGAGTTTGGCCAAAGTCCTCATTCTTTCTTGCTCCATTGGCCAAATTATCATCTGTTCTATTTGGCTGGGAGTTTCTCCCCCATTCCCTGACTCTGATCTGCACTCCCAGCCTGGAGAGATTATCCTTCAATGCAATGAAGGCTCTGTCACCATCTTTTATATTGTCCTCAGCTATATGGGTTTTCTAGCTGCCATTTGCTTCATGGTGGCTTTCTTGGCCAGGAACCTGCCTGGGGCCTTCAATGAAGCCAAACTGATTACATTCAGCATGCTGGTTTTTTGCAGTGTCTGGGTCTCCTTTGTACCCACCTACCTGAGCACCAAAGGGAAGTCCATGGTAATTGTGCAGATCTTCTCCATCTTGGCCTCCAGTGCTGGGCTGCTGGGTTGCATCTTCATCCCCAAGTGCTACATTATCATCCTGAGACCAGATCTAAACACAAAGAAACATCTTACAATAAAAGTAGGGACACAATAGTCTCATAACATGCATTTATTCATTGCAGATATTATTGGGTTTCTGTGATTCCATTGCAACTGTTTAACAATTAAGGTTATTTAAAAGCAAAGAAAATAAAAATATGTAAAGAGTAATACTAATCAAATTACAATTAATGATAATCATCAAATAATAAAACAAATAAATTAATAATTACAAATGTCATGGAATGAAAGGATACGAAATCAGATAGTTTTATTCGCATAAGACTGATGCAGAGGAGACTTGACTCTCAAAAGAGAAGGGGAAGGAGTACAGTGGAATCAAACACAGGACCCAACAACCAATAATCAAAGGTGATCGTAGTATTTATTGATTTAATCAGAACACACTGGAGGAATTCCCTCCAGAAAGTAATGGGAATGACTCTCACAGACAAAAGGATGTTATCATATTTATCCATTTCAGGAGAGGAGGAGAAAATCACACAGTTTACATGTGCACAGGTAACAGATGATGTAAGCATAAAGGTAAAGGGTGACCCTGCCAGTCATGACCGACTCTAGGGTGCAGTGCTCATCCCCGTTTCCAAGCTGAAGAGCCAGTGTTCACACAAGTGCACTTCTGTGATCATGTGGATGGCATGACTAGATGCGGAAGGTGCGCGGACAATGTTACCTTCTACTGGAAGGGGCGGTACCTATTTATCTACTCACACTCACACGCTTTTGAACCGCTAGGTGGGTAGGAGCTGAGGCGGAACAGCAGGCACTCGCCCTGCTTCACGGCAATGCCGGGTCTTGAACTTGGGTGGCCAACTTTCCAGCCAGCAAGCCAAGCTCTTAACTGCTTGCACTACCACGCCTCTGATGTAAGCACAGGTAATCATAATTAGCAAAGCACAAGTTACTTCCTTGTCTTTCTACTGTTACTGTCTTCAAGAAAGAATTATTGTCTTAATAGAAAAAAAATACATCAGTTACATTGCCATAGAAGTTTTGAGAAAGCATACTGAGAACCAAGTACTTCAGGGTTGCCCGAGTTAGCACATATTCCTACTATGTTTTCAGTTTGTTAAAATACTCCTATTCTTCCAAGAATTTGCATTTCTCACAACAATTTCAAAGGTGGGACACGCATGGAAACTTAAATCTCTTTGAACAAGGTCTCTTTCTCTCTATGACTTGTTCCCAAAAGTAGGTAAGGGAAGTAGAGCTGGATGTCAAGAACATGCAGATGACCCCCAATTGCAACACTTTGGAGAACGTATCCCTGTTATTTCTTCAGATGGCATCATAGAATTTGTCATCTGAAGAGTTCCATGACTTTGGTGTTGAATCATTATTCTCCCACACCCTTTCTGAACATGACTCTAAAGGAATGGCCCCACTGAAAAGCAGCACCTGGAAGGCTCGACATCCTCTGTGAAAACTCAATCCAGGAAAGAAAGAAGAAAACTGCCTGAGGCTAGATTGGACTATTATTCAAAGAAGCCACCTGATCCTCTTGTCTCCAAATGGGAAGCTTTCAATATTGTGCCATGTGAATGGGAAAGAATCTCTGACAGAACATGGCAGGAGGCATCCCTGAGGCTTCAGTGTCCTGCCTTGGAGCTGCAGGGAAAGCCCACCTTCTCTGGAAGCTGCTTAGAGGCTAACTGTCATTGCCACATCCAATGGTAGGGAAAGGGGGGGAGCTGAAGCCCAAAAGGGGAGGAAGAAAATCTGGTGGTCCATTGCTGATCTTCCCTCCCTCCCTACAAGAAACAGCTCTAGGGAAAAGGAAAGAAGGGGAAAGATCCCTGCCTCTGACACTTTAGTCATAGCTGGAACTGTTCCAATCACCTAAAGATAGTTGGTTTCACCCTTATGGAGAGCATGGTCAGTGCTACTTGTGAAAAATGGACCTGGACTGTGCCCTCAAACAGATGTTTGTGCCCTCAAAAATGGACCTGGACTGTGCCCTTCAAAACAGGACAGTAATTTACTTCAAATGCTTCAAGGTTTGGAATCAGGTGTGAGGGCAGTGACCTTACATCCATGGCCACATACCCATCAATTGACGTACCCATCAATTTCAGTAGACAGAAACTTGTTGAAACAGAATAGTTTAAACTGAGCATTTGTTGCAGAAAGGACTTGAGCAAGGAGATGATCTCCTGGCCTCTAATGGATTTGTGGGCCTACCCCATCCCACTCCAAAGCCAAGGGACATTCAGGCTTTTGTAGCCATAGGCTTCATGGAGCCTAATCAAAATCAGCTGGAACATTTCTGATTGTAAAACCTGCACAGTCACTGCTCTTATTACATAGACACAATAATCAATGCAGATTCAAGGTCTAATTCGACTGGACTTAAATTTCTATGGGTTTTGGTCATCTAAGTGGAGCTCAAGCAACATTCCACATCTGAGAGAGATGATACATATCTGGAACGTAGTTGGAATACAATTTCTCTGTGTGTTCAGATATTTTATGCAAAGTATCTCTTTGTACTGATTTTCAGTCCATTTTCCATAGTGTCAATTTTTAGTGAGATTTGGGATAAGGTGGCCAAATAAATCTCTGCCTTTTTGAGAATGATATGGAGAATCATCTTATGTCATTCGGTTCCTTGGTTGTAGATGTACACCATCTACAGGTCATTATTAGGAGACACCATCATGTTATTCCAAGGAGGCTCAAACATTTGACACAATTTTTTTTCTCTTCCAACACTTTTAGAGTTGACTAGGTCAAAGAGGTCTTGATTCATATTCCTGAAATAGTTATGATAATGCAAATCTTTTATCATGGAGTCTTCAACACCCCATGAGCTAGTCACTGCAATGGAGCCCTTGAGAGTGAAGGATACAGAGAGTGAAGGATTTCCTCTGGGTCCCCTCTTTGCCTGCTCTTTATCAAAGAGACAGTTCATCTCAGGTCACTGTCTTCAGCCTAACTTTCCACATATAGACACAAAGAACCCATGGTCTCTGGTTCTCCATGTAATAGGACATGGTTCGCCAGGTGTTAAGCTTGGCCTATTGCTCTCGCACAGATCCTTTAAATCAAGTGAATTCTTGTTATGGTTATAAAATCAGATTCCCTACTATTGCTCAGGTTGGATTCTCACTCCCACAAGTTCCTACTGCATAGAGGCCAACTGAAAAGCAATTCTTGGGTTCTCCTCCTATCATGTTGGCCCTCTCTGGCCAACAGAACTCCAGCACATGAATGGGCATGGAAGGGGCAAATGAGGACCTTTGCTTTTCTTCAGACTGAATTCTTTCTCTGTCTCGATCTGTCAGACAGCTTTTGCTAGTTCTCAAGGCCAAGTGAAAAAGCATGTTGTCTGAAATCTGCATTTTTACCTCTGTGCAAAATGTGACTTGACTGGGGAATAAGTCAGAGAGAAAACAAATATGGAGAAAGTTGAAATCATATCTCCTTCTCCATCAATGAGTCATCTACACAGGGCTGTTTGCATGATCAAGCAAATTAAGTTTGTTCAATAATAGAACCAAACTGGAACTACCAGATCTTTTTCCCAGACACAGTAACTTGGGGGAGGAAATACCATGTCATCAAGTAATAAGGCCTCCCTCATTCACAATTTAATTGTGGATGAGAAATCTAATCTGGCTTGCTTCACTGAAATATGGTTGGCCATGGAGGAGGTTCCCTCTCAGAAATGTGTTCACAGGTTTTTTGGTGTGGCACTAGCTATGATCCCAGACAGAGATGGGAGTGTGGCTATTATTGTTTGGGAGTCTCTATTGTCAGGGACATAGCTGGGTGTGAGACCCTCTTTGCGAGTTTGGACCATAGGTCTCAGTGGGGATTGCTGCTCACTTGCTTTCCTCCTTGTAATGTAGCAGCATCCCTGTCTGCAGTCTTGGACTCTGTGTCTGGGCTGGCAATGGAGTTCCCTAGGTTTATGGTTCTGGAGGAGTTCAATCTGCCATCTCTGCGTCTGGGGTCAGAGGCAGTGCAGTAGTTCCTGGCCACCATGGCTCACTGACTCCGAGAAATGACACGACATAAGAGATACCTGGAGCCCCTCTGGAGAAAGTCTCTAATTTTTAGGGAAGCATTTGTTTATTATTTGTTTATTAAACTTCCATGCCACCAATCTTGCAGAAGCAATTCTTGGTGGCTTACAATCTATGAAAAGTAAAAAACCATTAATACTAATAAAAAAGTTAATAGTTAAAAGTTAATCCAAGATTTAAAATTAGAATTTAACTACATGGGGGGAAAGGAGGAACACACACAAAGGAGAGGTGGGAAAACTATTAACTACAAAAGTTGTTGAGAGGGTGGTTGGTGCACATCTACAGAGGTCCCTGAATGAAGTGGATTATCTGAACCCTTTTCAGGGTGGGGTCAGGAAGGGGCACAGCACTGAAAACAGCATTGGTCACACTTGTTGATTCATTTATTAAGCTTATTTGCAGAGGTCTTTTGTTAATGACCTTTGGAGGACCCAAGATGGGGTTACTGAAAATAGAAAATAAATTATTGTCGTTGTAAAATACAATGAAATTGAGTGCAGCCTTCCCAATGTAGACAAAATACTTCCAAGCCAAACCATAAAATAGGAACTTTAAAACATTTCAACTATTTAAAACCATAAAAATACAATAAAATCCCCAAACAGACTCATGACATTCCACATACTGCATGATCCCTTAACACCATCCACAATCAAGCCAGAGCAATGTTACTATTGCTTTTGGAAAAAACAAAACAATTCTTTAGCCTATTTGTCCTTGCCTTAGTTGCCATATATCTCTTGCCGAAGGTAGCAGTTCAAACTGATGATGTCCAGGGTGGAATATATCTTTAACCAACTATATTCTGAGCTTTCCTAAGGCAGTGGGAGCTATAGAGCTGTTCTAGAGAGGGAAGGGGACAAGCCGTGATTTTCTGGATTAATGACCCTTTGGAGTGCAGCCCTGCAAGGGTTCCCTGGGTCCTCCCTACCCAGGAGAAACCTGGTTACTGCAACCATTCTGGCCCTCTTGGACCATTGTACACTTCTGGAATAGCTTTGGGGGTTGGGAATCAGAGGCACTGTTACAGTGGTTTTCCTCCTTCCTCCATAGCTGGTTCTAGTCAATATCAGTCGGAGGGGAGAGGTTGAACCTTAGGCCCCTGCAATGTGACGTACCTCAGGACTTGAGCCTCTCACACTCATTTTCATTATCTACATGAAGCCACCAGAAGCAGTCATCCATCGGTATGGGGTTCAGTACCATTAGTCTGCTAATGATAGCCAATTATATATCCCCATCTCTAACCAGACAAGTGATGCAATTTATGACAGTGAGCAAGACCTCCTGGTCCAGTAACATGTGCAATTGGCACATCAAATCAAAATGTTCAACCCCCAAGTAATGCTGGCCATGTGTCTACATAGGGAGAATCCAGCATCAACTCAACCCTGGCAAGATATAATGGCTATGGATTTTTGGCCCTGCAAGACCAGATGATTCTTTATCTCTGACTCTGGATGGGGTGGTAGTTCCCTGGATTGAGATGGTGTGCAATTTGGGGGTCCTCCTGCACTCACAGCTCCTGCTCGAGAAGCAGGTGGCAGCCATGGCTGGGAGGGGGGTTGAACATTTTGATTTCATGTGCCAATTGCACATGTTACTGGACCAGGAGGTCTTGCTCACTGTCATCCATGCCTTGGTCACTTCCCATTTGGATTACAGCAATATGAAGATCATCCAGAATCTTCAATTGATCCAGAACATGGCTGTGCGCACAGCAATGGGGGCCCCTAAATTTGCCCATGTAACAGTTCAGTTGTGCAATCTGCACTGGCTTCCAGTTACTCTCCAGATGCAATTCAAGATGCTGGTCATCACCAATTTTAAAGCCCTATGGCACGGGTGCAGGTTACCTATCAGGTCAGATAGAGTGGGCATGCTCCTGGTTCCAGCTCCCAAATATTACGATCTAATGGGAAATGGGAGGTGTAGTTTTCTGGGCAGCCCCTGCCCGATGGAACATCTTCTCCCCTCATGTTCAGTCGGCCTCCACTCTTGTAGCCTTCTGTAAAGCCTTAAATAGGTGTCTTTTCCCCGAAGCACTGGGAGATTTTTTTGGGAGCTTCCCAGAGTTATCATATACGTACCGATATGTTGGTTTAAGTGGGCATTTTTAACATGCTGCAATTTCATGACAACCAGATTTTGAATTTCCTCAGTCTGATCCAGTTGTTCTTTGGGGACTGGCCACTCTGTTGCAAGGCTGGCCAGGACATGCATTCACCATACAGAGAGAGAGCCAGCTTTTTCAAGGGACAAATAATTTCCAACCTTTTTCTCTGAAACTCAACAGGTTCTCAACCTGACACTCTGTTTTATGTACATGCACAAATAAATCTCAGCAAATAACTTCAAACAAAAAAATATCAGTGCCAGAACTTTCCCTGTTGGAGGCAAGCAGATCAAGGGAAGCGATGGAGGGCACAGACTTCTGAATCTCTCAGTTTGTACTCAGCTGCCTCCAGGAATCTTGATGCTAAAGGAGCCCCACTGTGACACACCTTCTGTGCACATATACTGTGCACATATAGATGTGTGCAGTTTATTTGTCCACTTCCATGTGCACAGGATGACCATTGAATTTGACTCTCTCTATTGCTCCATGGATTTAACTATTTGTTGTCAAAATTGTTGCTTCTCCCAGGGACTCTAAATTTCCATTCAGATATACTTATGTGTGAGGCATGCAGTGACATGTGCTGTTAAGATGTTGGGCTTATCGGCCAGAAGGTCGGCAGCCCGAGACCCAAGAGACGGTGCATAAAGGGGTGAGCTCCTGTTGTCTGCCTAGCTCCTGCCAACTTAGCAGTTTGAAAGTATGTAAAAATGTGCATAGATAAATAGGTACCACCTTTGGTAGGAAAGGTAACAGCATCTGTGAGCCACATGATCATAGAAGCATCTTTGGACAAATGCTGGCCCTTTGGCTAGGACATGGAGATGAGCACCAGCACCTAGAGCCAGCAATGACTGGCAAGGGAAAGCTCTACCTTTTTCTAGTTATCTCTTCCCCTTTATGGATCACTGCCTTATCATGGTGAGGGGGCTTGTGTAACTCAGTGAAACTATTAGCTATGCCATGCAGAGCCAGCCAAGATGGACAAGTTATAGTAAACATGACCCATTGGAGAAGGAAATGGCAATCCACTCCAGTATCCATGCCAAGAAAACCCCATGGACCATATAAAAAGGCAAAAAGATATGACACCAGATGAGCCCCTCAGGTCAGAAAGTGTCCAGTAGGCTACTGGGAAGAGCAGAGAGCAGTTAAAGTGAAGTGGTTGGGCAAACCTAAAAGGACACTGACCTATGGATGTGTCTGATGGTGAAAGGAAAGTCCGATACTGCAAGGAGCAATATTACATTGGAACCTGATCTATGAATCAAGGTAAGCTGGATTTGGTCAAACATGAGATGGCAAGGTAGAACACTGACATCTTGGCAATCAGTGAACTAAAATGGATGGGAATGGGTGAATTTAATTCAGATGACCACGACATCTACTACTGTGGGCAAGAATCCCTTAGAAGAAATGGAGTAGCCCTCATAGTCAATAAAAAAGTGTGAAAAGCAATTTATTGCTCAGTGGTGCAGTTGTGCCCAGCTCTTCACATAATTACGCTGCATATAAGTTCAATAAGCAGGGTGACAATTTACAGCTTTTTTACACTCCTTTCCCAATTTTGAACCAATCTGTTGCTCCATGTCCATTTCTAACTGTTGCTACTTGAGTAGCATACTTATGTCTTAGGAGACAGGTAGGATAGTCTAATACTCCCATCTCCTTAAAAATTTGACACAGTTTGTTGTGATCCACACAATCAAAGTTAGTGTAGTCAATGAAGCAGAAAGTAGATGTAGGAATTCCTTTGCTTTCTCCATAATTCAGCATATGTTCATAATTTATTTGTAGTTCTATCTCTTCAAAACCCACTTGTACTTCTGGTAGTTCTTACTTCACATACTACTGAAGCCTAGCTTATAGTATTTTGAGCATAATATTGCTAGTGTATGAAATGAGCACAACTGAACATTCATTGGCATTGCCCTTCTTTGGAATTGGAACATAAACTGACCTTTTCCAATCGTATGGCCACTGATGAGTTTTCCAAAATTGTTGGCATATTAAGTGCAGCACTTTAACAGCAACATATTTTAGGATTGAAGTAGTTCAGCTGGAATACCTTTGCTACCTTTGTTTTTAGTAATGTTTCCTAAGGCCCACTTGACTTCACACTCCTTGGTGTCTGGCTCTAGGTCAATGACCACACCATCATGATTATCAGGGACATTTTGACTCCATACGATGAGGGGAGAAGCGATGAGGGGGGATTTCTGCTTTATTTTGGGCAAGGACAAGGACAATTACTGCTTTATTTTGTCTGTGTGTGTGCTCGTGCGCTTTGAATATAGGAGAGGAGAGGGGGGGAGGGGACTGCCTGGAGATTGAATCTGGAGTCTGGTCTCAGGAGTTCCATCTCTTGAACGCCTTTCACTTAATTTATGCTGTTTACGCAATGAGAGAGAGGGGCTCATTGTGATCAGGATTCTGGCAAGGTCAGTCACATGCACAGTCATAGAGTAAAGGTAGAGTTGGCAGAATGCACGCGTGCACTTGCCGCATCGGCAGAACTCTTCTTAATCTCTTCAGCTTCTGTTAGGTCCCGACCATTTTTGTCCTTTATCATGCTCATCTTTGCATGAAACCT
>JANHZU010094891.1:0-10230 GCA_032468055.1 Acrochordus granulatus
TTAACCCGGATGGTTTTTTCACATGAGGGATGGGTCCACCGAAGGAAAATGACGTTCCACCTTCAACTGCTTTCTGTTAAAAGCGGCTGGGGTGGCGCATCCTTCTCTCCAGACTCCCAAAGGCTTAAAAGTCTCCCTGATCGCCCTGTCCATGATCTGCCAGGAAACCCACCCCGCAAGCCCCCTCCCCTGCCCTGCCCTTCTGCTGTGCCACAGCCTGCCCATCATGTTCCTAGGCATCCTCCTCTTGCTATTGGCTTGAGGGTCGGGGTGTTGCTATGGCAACTGCCTCCTCTCCCATCCCACTCTTGACGCAATTCTTGCAGCTGGAAGCAGCACAGGTACCTGTGGAGGGGAGGGGCTGACGTGCCCGCCTGCGACCCCCACCAGCTGCCTTCCCTGGAAAGAAAGCAGAAACCAGTGGGGGGCATCCGCATCGGCAGAAGATGCCCTCAGCTCTTTTTCATGCACTTAATGAGGTTAGTTAAGGTGGCCTGTGGCTCCTGATCAGGTAATGAGCTCTTGCAGCATATGGCCTCCAAGAGGGACCCCCAATGGAGAAGTACAGGTAGTCCTCAACCATTCATTTAGCGACTGTTCAAGTTACAACAACAGTGAAAGAAGGAACTTACAATCAGTCTTCGCACTTATGACCACTGCAGCATCCCAACGGTCACATGACCAATATTTGGAAGCTTGGCAACCAGTATATATTTACAACAGTTACAGTGACCTGGGGTCGTGTGATCACCATTTGCAACTTTCCCAGCTGGCTTCCAACGAGTAAAGTCAATGGAGGCAACTGGATTTGCTTAATGACCGTGTTATTTACTTCACAACTGCAGCAATTCACTCAACCATAGCAAAAAAGGTCTTGAAATCAGGTACGACTCACTTAACAACTATCTTGCTTATCAACAGAAATTCTGGTCCCAATTGTGGTCATATTGAGGAGTATCTGCACCCTATCCTTTAGGGAGCACAATCTTTTTGCCTGCAATTTAAAGCCTGGCAAAATGGTAAGGCCCTCAAAAGGGCAGCGGCAGACGGGGGCATATGGACATGCAGAGGAGAAGCACAGATCCTGGGGGATACATACTGTAGTGTTTCTCAGTTCTGGCAACTGTAAGATGTGTGGACTTCAACTCCCAGAATTCCCCAGTGAGCATGCTGGGTGTTGACAACAGAGTCCATTGGAGTTGGGCAGCTTATACATTCAAATAAATAAATAAAATCCACCTGTCCTAAAGCATGCTGGCTGGGGAATTCTGGGGAGTTGAAGTCCACATGTCGTAGAGCAGGCTAGCTAAGGAATTCTGGGAGTAGAAGCCCATCCACCTTAAAGCATGCTGCTAGGGAATTTTGAGAGTTGGTCCACATGTCTTAAAACTGCCATGTGTGAGAAATACTGGTGAAGTGGGGGGCACAGGAATTCTAGATTTGACATTCTAAGATATCTGGTGCCCAAACAAGGACCCCAGGGCTGAAATCCTTGCATCTGGGTTTGGTGATCAGCCCAGGTTAGCTGGCATTTTGAAACTGTTAGCCAAATGCAGTTTCTTGATGAATGGGTACCTGCAAATAAACAGGAAAATCTCCCTTCTAAGATCTTTTGATGATCTTGTAATGGACCTTTTCTGGCTGGGTTCAGCCCTTAATATTGTTTGCTTGGTTTTAGTTGAGAGTGTGGTGGGAACTCAGCTTTGCTGATCGCAAGGCTTATTTTATGATTCAGCATTTTGTGGGCAGCCAATCAATGCCTGTTTACTAAATACATGATGTGCTTAACTGAACCTATGCATCCGGTCAATTGCATAGGCACCATTGTAAACCCAAATTAAATGTGCTTGGTTTGGGCTTCAGGTGTTCTGCAAACCTGCCAGGAGGTTTTCCAAACCAGGGTTGATGGCTGACAATACTGGGCATAATCAGCCAACTTTTAAAATAAAGCAGTGGGATATGCATCTCAATGGGATATACTGTACAAGCCAACCATGGGTCCTTCTCTGTGAGAATCTGGCTCCAGAACAGTCCAAGAGAAAAATGCAAGGCAATAAATCAGCTAGTTTGCATTTCTATGCAAATACGGGGGGAAATGCCTTTTGCCTTTCAATGCCACCTGCAGATAGGCTGCAATGCCACCTGCAGATAGGTGGTCCTGTTCTGTTAGGCAATCTTCTGCCCTACTGTACTTGATCTGGGCTTCAAGAAGAAACACCCATCAAAACACGCAGTTCCTCCCCTTCCAAGCTCAGCCTAAACAAAGTCCCACCATTAACAGGCTATGCAGGGAACAAGTCTAAAAGAGTGTATGTGTGTGTGAGAAAGAGAGAGAGGAGGAAATGTAAAGGGATTTAAAACAGCCCAATAAGAACAAAAAGGGCATGAAAGTGGAGAAGCTGACAGAACATCACTGGCTACAGGAGTCCTGAGGAAAGCCATCAATTAGCAGATGACCGGAGTACGTTTTACTGTAGGTTTGAGAAACGGCCACCATCACCTACCGCTAACAACCCCACCTCAGATACATTAACACTGAGGAGTTTAAAATTAGGCAAATAAAGTGGACAAGGAGAAGCTATGTTCCCATTTCCAAAATGGTGTGGACCAATTCATGGAAGTCCTGGGGATCCAGCACTGTTAGTGGGACTGCCTCTGAAGGCCACCTGCTGGCACACCGGTGGGCATCCTTGGGCAGTTGGTGGCACACTAAGGGAATGGGCTGCTGAATGAGACAGGCCAGGCTATAAACCAGCATGGCTTCAGTTCTTCTGTTCTTAGTTACATGAACTAGAGCTGGTTTGGTTTAGTGGTGAGGGCTGCAGGTTAGAGACCAGGAGAAGGCGAGGTCTAGTCCTGCCTTAGGCACGAAATCCAGCCGGATGACCTTGGGCCAGTGACTCTCTCTTAGCCAACTCACCTCGCCAGGTTGTTGTTGAAGGGAAAATAGGAGGAGGAAGAAATATTAAGTATGCTCACTGCTTTGAGTTATTTAAAAAAATTAATAAAAGCAAGATAACAAATCTAAAAACCAACCCTCATCACACTAAGACTCAGTTGCAAAGTCTTTACAAGTTTCGTCCAATTAGAGCAACAGGGAACACACCTGCATCTCCCCCTTTGTGCACTTCCCTTGTGGCATCAGCAATGCTATGCAAAGTGTGAGAAAGAAGAAAGAAACTGCGAACCAAAGAAATTAAAAGCCTAGAATAAGAGGAAGGAAAAAAGAGCCCAAACAAGTTAACACCACCACGTTTCCCATCTCTGCTGTTGCCGTGTCTGTCGCCCACCACTTTACTCATCAATTCCATCCAACGGCAGCTTGCTGCATCTTTCTCTGTGGAGCTGTTTTTTGATGCGATTCTCATTCATCCTGTTTCTACCACCAAACCACCATAGTGTCTTTTTCCATACCAGTCAATGCTTTTGCCTTTCATCCACCTACTCTACATTCAACAGCCTGGGAATCTTGACCTTTTCCCAACATAATTTACCACATATGCTTCTAAATACCCCATTTCCACTTCATTCAACTTGCTTTTATGTTTCTCCAGAGAGAACCACTTCTCATTTCCTCTAGTCTGAGCAGAGGCTCACTCTAACACATTGCCATTGTCCGTTTGACAATTCTCACAACAGATAACACACTATCTTTCTACAGCACAAGTGTATCTTAAAATTTCTCCTTCCATTTTTGTATCTTTCTATTCTGTTAAGGAACATAAATTCAATTATTTGCTCTTATTTTTCAGCAGTTATCTACAATTCGCAATTGCTCACTCCATTCACTCTGTCAAACTCAATTGCTTTGCTCTTCAGTATAGGTAGGCCTTGATTTACTATCACAATTGGGACCATAATTTCCATTGCTAAGCAATGTGGTTGTTTTTTAAAGTCAAGACACCTGACTTTATGACCTTTTTTGACAGTTATTAAGTAAATCACTGCAGCTGTTAAGTGAATCACACAGTCATTAAGAGAATCTAGCTTCTCCTATAATGACTTTGCTTATCAGAAGCATGTCATGAGTCCTGCTACTTGTAAAACAAGTCACACGCCCAATTGTATGACCTTTTTTGCGGCAGCTGTTAAGCAAACATGGGGATCGTAAAATGAATTCAGTGATCATTAAGTGAACACCACAGTCATTAAGTAAGCAGTCACTAAGCAAATTATTTGGTGTGGGGCAATTATTGCTGGAAACTGAAAGTAAACACAGGTTTCCAGCAAAAACATTGTAAATCATGGCTATGTGACTGCAGGGCGACCTGTTGTAAATGGAGGACTACCTGTAAAAGGCTGTCCTTTATTAATCTATGGTGCAGTTAGAAGGCAACTGCCCTGATTCCTAACCATGGTGATGCAGGATCCAAAAATGGGGCATCCTTGCTGAGCCTCTCCCTCTGTGCCCCCCTCCCATTCCTCCTGAGTAGAGCTGGCACTCTCAGAGCAAAACCCTCTACAGAATATCAAGCACAGAGGTGGCATGAGGACACAACACGCCAGCACAGAAGGCCACTTGGATTGTGGGGCATATCCACAATATCCACAGAATCTGCAAGACTGCACCATGCCCATGCTGGACAGTGGGACCCCTGATCACCTCTCCCTACACTCATCTAGGGTGCTCCTAATTTTCCCCCCAATCTTAAAAGGTAAAATAACGCTCCTCCTTTGCCAGCTCGCTTTTCTCCAGGGTATAAAGTCGGAGAAGTCAGGCCCAATTTGATTGATACGCCAATAAAACAAGGAAACAATCCTTTTCCATAAAACACCCAGGAAAGGAACGCCAGCAGGCAGCAGCTCCTGGTACATGTAAAACATTTCTGGGAAAGAAATTCCCACCGGCTGCCAGCCAAGCATTGTTCCCCAGCAACCAGCTAGGCCACAGGAACCTGCAGCCCCAGAGACAGCTAAAGCTGGCTTGGAGAAGCTGAAACCTAGACTGGGGAGGTCCCTTGGAGATCATTTAGATCAACCCCACTCCCACTATGGCCTACAGTGCAGTGCCATCCTACACAGAGAGGCCTCCAGCCTCTGCTTAAAAAACTCCACAGATAGGTTGCCACTAACCAAAAGCCTTAGATTTATATCAAAGAAACCTCATTCCAATACAGGTAGTCCTCGAGTTATAACCGTAATTGAGCTCTGCAATTACAGTCATAAGTCATGATGATAATAACCCGGGTCACCATGTGACTGAACCCAAATTTACATTCTTTTTTTGTGGCAGTCATTTAACAAACACAATGGTCATAAAGCAAATGCATCAGTCATTAAGTAAGCCCATTGTTTGCTATGGGGCAGTTTTTGCTGGAAACTGGAAGTAAATGAGGGTTTTCAGCAAAACCATTGTAAATCACGATCATGTGTCTGCAGGATGCTGCAAATGGCAGGTTGGCTGGTGAGTGCTCAAAATGTGGTCACATGAAGTGGGGAGCAGACACTGAAACTTCAGAACTGGGTTGAAAGTATCTTTTGGGAGGTCCGTCATAACTTCAAACAGTTGCTATGTGACTGGTTGTAAGTTGAGGACTACCTGTAGAAGAGAATCTCTATAGTTCAGGGTTAAACTGGAGTCCTTGGTGCTCTCTGAACATGGGGGTGTCCTTGCAGACATTGTTTGTTTGCAGATGTTGAGTGGTAAAGCATCTGCAAGCAAACCACCAAGGACTCTACAAACACATTTAGCAACTTCCAAGGTGTACCCCAAACATTTTTTTGAGTTCCCACATGCTTGGAGGTGAGGAACCAAGCATCATCTTCACTGCAAACTTTTAAGACAACTCTGAAATACAATGAATTTGGGTAAATATCAGCAGGAACACTCTGACAAGACAGGTTCAGGTGGAGTGAAATTGAATTCTAACCCAGCTAAAAAATCAATCTCTTCCTCCACCGTCCTATCCCTAAATGGCCAGGGGTCACATATTTAGTAGCCACCTGTTCCTTAATTCAAGAAATACACCCTTATATTTAGTGACCACCTGCAGCTCATTTCAAGGAATTGTTCCTTATTTAGTAGCCAACAGCTCCTTATTCAAGAGCCATCTGTTCCTTGTTCCAAAAATAAAAATCCTGAATCATTCTTTTATATAACAGACAGATGGTAACGGGATGGGTGGGATTTCTGGGCCGCTGATGTTCCCCACTACACACATTACCACTCACTTCCATGGCAAACCTTTCCTACAGACATATAATCCCTTTCTTATTTCTCTGCTGCCCTAGTTTGTAACCCAAGTTAGTAGGGAAATAAGTCTAATTTTAAGGAATGTTGGGTTATTTTGCATGGTTTTGCTTCCAGAAAGGCTCCAGATTGGGAAAAAAAAATAAAGTGATTCAAATCAGTGTTTTTCAAAGTTAGCACCTTTTAAGATGTATGGACTTCAACTCCCAGAATTCCCCAGCCAGCAAGCCACTTATTTAGATTCTAAAGAGAAGGAATTCCTCAGCAGTAAAAGCAGTTTGGAATGGCCTAGGTTGCCTCGGAGGTGCTGCTATCAAAGGAACTTGCTGGTCTATATGATCTCTGAGGCCCCCTTCGATAGTCTACTTCTAAGCACAGAGAGGCTGCCATTCAAAGGAAGACCTCACCCTTGCTATTTTGAGGCTCCATCCCTTCCCCACGAGACTCAACAACCAAATATTATGCCTGGCCCATCTGCCAAAATATACAACTGCTATTTGTTGCTAACTTGGCTCCTTATAAAAATATATATTCACAGACCACCCTTCCAGTCCCCAGACCCGTTCGTGGTTCAGGCAGATGGTCTAGGGAGAGATAAATGTTTTAATTTATACAGCTTCAGGAGGGGAAGGGGTTGGAAAAAGCAAGGATGATAATGCCCCATTCAGGAAAAGTTAGAGTTCATCTCCCACAACTTGGTGAGGTCTTTACACAATTTGATTTGAATGAATTACATAGTCAACCCCTTTTAGTGAACCATAAAGTCATCAAAGTCGAGGTGTTTAGCAGCAAAACATGCTAAATTAATTCTGTGTGTATCTGCATGTGTACGCGTGCGTGCATGCCTTTGAATCAGTCTTAAGTTCTGGCCACTCTTGACTAATGATCACGGTTGGGATCAGAATTCCTGTGGCTAAGCAAGGCGATTATCAAGTGAATTGTGCCTGATTTTACCACCTTTTTTGCCACAGTTGTTTAATTAATTACTGCAATTGTTAAGTGAATCCGGCTTCCCATATTGATTTTGCTTGTCAAAAGCTGGTTGGGAAGATTGCAAATGGGGATCACATGGCCCCGGGATGTTGCAACCATTGTAAATACATGCCAGTTGGCAAGTATTTTGATCATGTGATTGTGAGGATGCTGCAATGGTTGTATGTGCAAGGACTGGCCATAAGTCTCTTTTTTCAGTGCCACTGTAACATCAAATAGTCCCTAAATAAATGATTGTTAAGTCAAGGACTACCTGTACATTCTAACTAATATTAACTCCAACCAAGTTCGATGGCTGAAAGGAGGCAATTGCTAGATCAGACATTACTTGATTGAGCTGTGCCAATGATACCACTTCAAGCTATAAGTTTTAAGTTCTGAAAGGGAAATTATAATAGGGTCCATCATCCTAAGGAATGAGTAAAATAAAAATATCCTCCATCTCAGTTAGAATCCTAGTGACTTTCCTAACCTCTGCATGTATTTATTTAAAACATTTAAATAGCCACTCATCTTACACCAATCAAGAACATAAAATCCAGTCCAGATGCCTGTTTTTTAAACTTTGTTGCGAAACATAAAAATTATGTAAAAACTATTAAAACTTTAAAAAAAACCTTAAAAACTGATGTTAAGTCAAGCTGCAGTTTCCTTGGCAGTAATTCAGAAGGGGCTTCCTACTGCCCCCTCCCAGAATTTTTTTTAATTTCCTAACTTGTCTAGAGTCCAAAGATTTCCTGGTGGTCTCCCATCCACACAATGCCAGACCCAATTCTGCAGGGATAGAGGAAAATCAAGATCATTCCAAGATCCCAAAAATTGGGAAAAAGAAGCCCATTTACTATCCTGAGTACTCTTCACATTCTCAAAATGTCTCGAGGGGAAGTGTAGAGTTGCCCATAAATACTCTCCAACCAGCCATCAGTGAGTCAACCCAATTATCCTTGACAGAGGGAAAATGTTCAGTTGCACAGAACGCTAGAAAGGTTGGAGAACAACAGCCCAGATTGCATTTGATTTCCATTACATTAAATGAATTAAAGCAGGGAAGGAAAATCTGCTAAATACATTTGATTGACATTAGTGCCTTGAAGATCCAAGTTGGGCAAGGGGTGAGCTAAATGACCTCTGGAAGAATCTCCCCATTTTAAAAATGCTTGTGGTTTTAAAATGATCCAAACTTCCCCATTTTTCAGGAGGGCTCCGAGGACTTTGGTTAAAAATTCATAATCTATTATGGCCAATTACCTTCCCATGTTTAAATAGAAGCTGCTAAAAATCATCTTCAGATGGGGTAGAGAAAACTTTTGGGGGATTCTGTTTCTTTTTGTCGAATTTATTCTGTCGCATTTAAAGCCCAATAAACAAATCAAGATAGCACTAAGTTGAATTTCAGAGAGAAAAAGAAGAAAGCCATTTCCATGAAAAGCATCACCACCACCTCACTTCTAGTGACATTCTGGGGAAGCAAAGCACTCTACACATGTTTACAGGCACAGCTTGAATTATATGAACTAAATATCTTAATCCTTCTTTTTCCCAACGGTACTCCAAGAGGGACAATGTCTGATCCCCCCAATTCAATCTACAATGGCAAAGACATTATCAGTTGTAGTCCATCAACACGAGGAGAACCACACATATAAAAACCACAAGCCAGCTATTCCACTGCAGGGGAGTGTGTGTGTGAGGTGTGTGTGGGAAGGGAGAGGCCTAAAAAAGGGGTCAGCTTGGAAAAGGATGCCATTTTGGTTCTTCCCGCCCCAAAAAATCTTGCCTTTACTGGGGCAACCTCAAACTCCATTCCTCCTTGGTCTTCTCTCCTGCAAAATGGGAATAATGTAATTGCACTGACCCCTACATCGTGCGGCAGGTTTGCAGAGTAGGGTGAAGGTAGGGTAGGGTGAAGGTAGCCCAAAACTCTCAGAAGCTCCCCTCTTAATAACCACATGAGTTGTTGTTGTAGGGATTAATTAAACAAATAAGGCTTACCAATAAATTACTTATGGGGGCCATTTATCACATGTGGTTCGTTATAGTCCCCAAGGCAGGATACTTGCTACTGGGTGGTCTTCTAAGGCAGCCCCTCCCAATCCCCTGGGAAAAGGAGATATGGTAGGGAGAGAGCTGTTGATGGTGGTCATCTAGTAGCCCCTGTTCTAATAAATACATTTTATGAAAAGGGATCGCATCTGATGACAGGAGCTGCAGCCATGCCTTTTAATAAAATGAGTTCTTTGGAGCAGAGGCTATCAAATTCCTGTTGATTACCTGTAGGAAAAGAAAGGAGGGCTGGAAATGGGAGGGGGTGCCTTGAAGAGAAAAACTCTGCCCATCCTCCTGCCACACTGTCCCCCACCTATCTTCAAAAAAGTTGCCAAGAATACCAGCTGCCCATCTTAAAAATAAATCTAACTGCATTTTCGGAGGGAGGGCACCCCTAGATTCCAGAAGAAAGGCCAAAATAGGAGGAGAAAAACTTCATTTTGAAGAGTTTCCCTAATAAACCCCTCCTCGACCCCCAACCCATCATGAACCTGAAATCTCGACTCCATCAGTTATCAGCTGGCTCCAGGTTTACATAACCATCTCCAAAGCAGAATTGATGACTGTTTTCCTTTTGCACCCCCAGAAAAACAAGAGCCAAACAAGCAAGACTTCATAGAAAGAAAAGCCCTGGGAGGGAAGGAAAGGGGTGCAGTGTTATGCCTACCCCAGCAAGAAAACTCAACTGTGGTTCCCACCGCTTCTGGTACCTGGCAGAAGAGATACACCCAGCCAGATCTCTCCATTGAGTACCATTTGAGCGAGCAAGCCATCATCCCCCCAGCTCTTCTTCTTTTTCTCCCCCCAATAGCAAAGACCCCAGAGCTAAGACCTACTGCTATAGAGGGTGTCGATCCAGGAGAGGCGAGGAAGGCCATGCTGGCTCAGGGGCTCCATCTCCTCCTCTGGAGCAGCAGCCGCAGCCAGGAACTGTCAAGGCTTGCAGAGAAGAAGCATCACAAAACAAAGGCTGGGGAGGGGGAGGAAAAAGGGAGGGGGCA
>JANHZU010095212.1:0-10223 GCA_032468055.1 Acrochordus granulatus
AATGACAACAAATCAGTCACAATGCTACAACCAGTCATAAACATGAGCTGGTTGCCAAGCTCCCAAAACATAGAGGTGGAGCAGCGGTGATTAACTTCAAAGACAGTAGCTGTTTTAAAGTCTGTTGTAACTCTAAACGGTTGTTAAGCAATCAGTTGTAAGTTGGGAACTACTTGCATACAGACCACATTTTTTAAAAAAACATTTATTTGATGCTATGCTATCCAGTCTTCCCTGAAGTTTATGGGCTGAGTATGAATCCTGCTCCAACCATCACAAACCAAATGAGCATGAATTGAGGAGGAGAAAGAAGTCCTAACATAACAGGGGATCTCTTGCAGCAGGTTGAGGGATTGGAGCTCAATGGTGGGGGGCTTCCCCCCTTCCTGCGGGGGAGAGGGAGAGCACCGGCCTCTGCCCACTGTCGGGTAGCACAGCAAGGTACCTGGCCCATCGTCGGCAGCACTGTTGAGGTCCTCCTCCTCCCGGCCCACGTCCAGAGCAGCATCATCCTCAAACCACACCCCCAGCATCGGAACCTGTGGGAGGGGAAAGGAGGCAAGGCTGCTCTTCCTTCTATCGCAGTCTGTCGTTTCTTTCATTTATTTATGAGGTTTCCAGGTCACAGCCAAATGGAAATGGGCCCAGACTTTTGCATCATGCTGTTTCCAAAAAGTTGCCTTCGTGTTACATGAGGAATCATCGTTTCAGGCTGGACCAAGGAGGAAGCGACCTACTGCCTGCAGGAGACTGCTCCTCCTCTTCCCCCCCCAGGGCCATCACTGTGGGCTGCCTTCCTCTCAGCTGCGTCACCCGCCCCTTAGTTTTGTGCCATCGAAGAAGCCGGCCCGCGCTTCAGTGGCGCTGATCTGCTACCCGACTCACACCTGCTTCTGCAGCTTCCTCTGGGCCACCAGGCGCTTCTTCATGTGCCTCCAGTACAGCACCTCGAGATCTGTTCGGAAATGAAAGGAGCCGGGACTGATTTGCTTATTAAGCCTCTACACTGCCCGTCTCACCTAAGTGGCTCTGGGCGCGCATAATAAAACCACATGAATCGAAGCATAGATTAAAAACAGAAGTGAGAACATGTTAAAACTTACCAGTAAAAATAAAAATCAGAATTAAAAATTCAAAAGGCGGGAAAGGTTAACCAGGCAGCAGGAGTGTCCTCAAGCCACCAACTAGGGGCGCGGTGGTGTGAGCAGTTAAGGTGCTGGACTCCTCGGCCAGAAGGTTGGCAGCCAGAGTTTGAGACCCAGGTGCTGTGCAACAGGGTTGCGCTCCTGTTAACGTGCCCCAGCTCCTGCCAACCTAGCAGTTCAAGAGCATGCACAGTGCAAGTAGATGAATAGGTGCCACCTAAATCGGTGGGAAGGTAACAGCGTTCCGTGCACCTCGGCGTACAGTCATGCCGGCCACAGGGCCACGGAACGCTGGCTTCTTTGGACAACGCTGGCTCTCCGGCTAGGAAACAAAGTTGAGCACTGCCCCTAGAGTTGATCGCAATTGGCAGGGAAACCTTTACCTTCTTATCCCCAGCACTGGGGGCCCCTAAGGACCAGTCTGGCCCCTGGCCCCTAACTCCCTCTGCCCGGCCCCCTTCCCCATCTCTGCGTCTAGGCCATTGGAACAAGGTCCCTCCTCCCTGCTGCTCCCCAGCCCCAGATGAAGCCAGCCAGCTGGGGTCCGCTTTCCCTTCAAGTTGACCCACTCACCAGCAAACGTGGGGCCTTTCCTCCTGCCTCTCTGGCTGCCAGCTCGGTTGGATTCTGGAAAGCAAGCAAGACTGCTGAGGCGCGGGGCGCAAGTGGCTTCTCGGGCAGAGCAGCCCTTCAGCGTCTTTCCTCTGCCCCACAGCACAGAAAGGAAGCTCGGGCCATGAGGTCTAAAGCAGAAGCAATGCTAAAACAGAGGGATGGCAGGGAGAGATTTGGTGCCCAGAAGCAGTCGTTTCTGACTTACAGGTAGGTCTCGATTTATGACCAGTTGCTTAGCAACCGTTCGAAGTTGCAATCTACCTGAAAAGAGAAAGTTGCAATCTGGTTCCAAAGTTCCGACGGCCACCCCCTTGTGGTCACATGACCACACTTCGGGTACCCAGCAACACATCCACATTTATGGCTATTTGCAGCATCTTGTGGTCAACTGACTATGGTTTACAATGGTTTTGCCAAAAACTGGAAGTTACTTCTGGTTTTCAGCAAAATTGTGTCATAGTGAACAGGGGGTTCACTGAATGACCATGTGTCCATTTATATCCAGCTTAACAACTACTCTAAAAAAGGTCGTAAAAAGGGTCAGTCAGGTGACCGACTGATTTATGACCATCATGACATATAACCATAATAGGCAGGTTATAGAGGACTGCCTCTATACGATGAAATCAAACCCTTGTCTTGCAGCTCAGCATTTATTTTATTTGCTCATCTCACCATCAAGTGAGTGGTTTAAAGCTAAAAACAAAATATACAAACTAATATTGTTAATATTAAAAGCTTTAAAATTATAAAAGACACACACAAAAAAATAAAAATGAGAATTAACAGGAGGTGTTAATTACCCAGGAACTGTCGCATGGGGATGGTTGCCTTGTGGTTCAGCATCATGCAAGAACCAGTCACTGCCATATGTTAAGCCCAAAGAAATATGCATTGGTTTGGGGGTGGCATGAGAGGGAAACATAGCCACTGTCTTAGCATATTGTGAAAACTAGTTAAAGTTAAGCCCTAATGCCCTTCCTTTATTTGGGCATCACATATTATGTGAACACAGCAAGGCCGTTGTTAATCCTGGGTTAGGATGAAGAGGGCTGTGTGAACCCAACTGTGTGAGTCTTGAACCAGGAGCCTCCAAGAGAACAAGGGAAGGGCCGCCTCCAAGTCCCCTTTGAACCTGGCCAACACAGACAGGTGACATCGCCCAAAACCAGGGAACTCACCACTGGATGAAAACCATGATGCAAAATCCTGCAACTTGCTGGACAGCTGCCTCTTGCGCTTGGTGCCAGCCAAATCGTCCAGGCCACGGGGCACTGTGAACGGTCTACCTGAAGCCAGAGAAGAAGGAAGGAATGTGAGTGGGACCACCTCATGCTCCTTCAGGGCCCCACCACTCTTATGGATAGTGGCTGCAGGAAGGATTCTTTCCCTGGTCCAGTCAAGAACACTGGCAGGATATCCCTGTCTGGTCCTGATGACACGACAGGGTTCTCAAGATCACGAAGACACAGGCAGGGTTGAAGGTCTCCTGCTGTTCCCTTAGATCCAGACTGCCCTGATGTATTGGACTATAGTTCCCATAACTTCCACCTGGCACGGGGCAATGGTCCATGCTGGGGTGTCCATAGAGTGAGGTCAAAAAGTCACAATGGAGCCAGCTGAAGCTTCACTTTTTTTGACCGTTCCATGCGGATACCCCTGGTCTGCCCTTAGAGTGGCTTCCTGGCTGTAAGTGGTGGGTCCGGGTCCCCCTGAATCAGGCTGGGCATCCACACCTTTCTTAAAGGGCTTGTCCGCTGAGGAACTGAAAGGGTCAAGGCTGCACCAGGGGTCCATCGCTTCCTGGAGAAGGAAAAGCAGGCGGTGAGCCTCATGTGAGGGCTGCCTGGCGGTTCAGGGCTGGGCCTTGTCACAACACAAAGATGCTCAGGCTGGATCAGCCAAAGATGCGGCTCGGCTTGGCCTGTTCCCACCTCTGGAAGCTTCCCTAGACAGAGGAGACTAGCTGAAGCTTTAGGGCTTAAAGTCATTGAGAGACATCTTCTCTCTGAAGCTCTCCCCCTGCTAATGGCCACCAATACATCTTGTGGCAGAGAGTTCCAGGGGTCAATGCCTTGTTTCTTATTTCATTCATTTATTTATTTACATCCTGCCTTTATTACTGATTTATAAATAACTCAAGGTGGCAAACATACCTAATACTCCTTCCTTCTATTTTCCCCAAAATAGCAGCCCTGTGAGGTGGGTTGGCTGAGAGAGGGACCTGCCCACAGTCACCCAGCCATCTTTCATGCCTAAGGTGGGTCTAGACCTCACTGCCTCCTGGTTTCTAGCCTGGACCCTTCATCACTAGACCAAACTGGTTCAGCCCAATTAAAAATACCAAAAGGGTTCTGAAGCACCCTTGGCAAAGCCTTGGCTGAAGAACAGAATGCTCCTTACTTTGAGGTGGGTGTTTGCATCCAGGGCTGGGGGTTTCTCCCGCAACATATACTCTCTCCTCTGGGGGGCACTCTAGGAGATAGAGGAAGGGGTTGCTTGATCTCTGGATCATATCAAGGAGCCGATGCAGGGTTCTCAGCCATTCAATTGTGGGCCACCCTCCCGCCTGTAAGTACCATCTGATGCGCAACTTGCTCCTCTGCTCCAGCATGGGAAACCTCCAGACTCTCCTCTGGGATGTTTGCTTGGAAGTCATCACAACCCACCTCATTGTCAGCTGCGGGATTCACTGTTCCTGCTGTGGGGTACCAGGAAAGAAAAAGGAAAGAGAGAGAATTAATAGTTCAGCCTTACACAGCTCAGGGTGGCTACCAGCCACTGTTTCCTCTGGTAATGGATAGAAGGAATGGCCTTGAGGATAGGAGGAAGAGCCGTAACCGAAACAATGGTTCAAGGAACCTGAGAAAGTGTAACCTGAGAAAGCATCTCAGTCAAGACCTTCCCTAGTTCTCATGAAGATAAAGGGAGGGGAGGGTGGAAATGCATTCAGACATACAAGATTCTGTTACTATAACTTATAACAAAAATAGCATTTGCTGACATTACTCTTACAAGTCTCATTGTGCTTCCCCCCTTTATCTTCATGAGAATTATGATCACGTCTGAGACACTTTCTCAAATGACGTTTCTGTCCCAGACTCAAGACTCCTTTATTGTCTTGTCTCCTATTGTCTTGTTTGTGTCTTGTCTCCTATTGTCTTGTTTGTGTCTTTTCCTCCTGTTCCTTAAGGTTATTCCTGCTTCCCCTTACATGCACGTATCCAGTGTTTTGGTCCATAGATAGCTTGTTTTTTTTTCAAAGATAGACCACATCAGAACTATCCCAGGCAGAAGAGGGAAGGAGCTGGGTGCGAACTTTAATTACTGCTGTGTCACAGATGGGAAGAAGCATATAAACCAATCCTTCTCATTATGTTGAATCACCCCCCAGCCTACAATCCTTCCCATTCCAGTGTGTGTTTGTCTCCTATTTAATTTCACAGGTACACACAATGTTTTTTTAAAAAAATCTGATTGTAATCTTGAATGTTGTTTTTGCTTGTTTTTTTTTTTTTGACCCTGTTGCAGCTAGACTCTGCTAGGAATGGACAGGCTACAAATACTGTGAAATGAGTGAATGAAGAGTAGTGGAAGCAGGGAAGGAAAAGTGCTAGAAAGATGGGTGGAAGTATTGAGGGGGCACACCCAGGCCTAGTCCACCTAACTCTGTAAAATTCCTCCAGAATCCTTCCCATCTTTGATTTGTACAAATGCTGCAGCCACCAAATGTTTCTGGGTTTTGTTTCTGCTGAATTGTAGCCATGCAAAACGTTTGGCAGAATTTCCTAAATGCAAAGACTTGTTCTGGTTCAGAACAAAATCTGTTTTCCACTCCATGCCTTTTTCAATCCAGGTATACTTTCAAAAGCTAGGTGGGCCTGTCAGCTTTCTATAATTCCATGGTACAGCTTAGACTGAGAAGGAAAAACCTGGGCACGTGGAAGGCATCACAGCCAAACAGCAGATTCTCTGAAATGGACTTTTTCTGAATGATTTAAACAAAATTACTCCTCTGTCCAGTGCCTCAGCCTCTATGGGCCCCCCTCAGATGGTTCTCAGAAATTGCAGAATAAAAGACCATATGAAAAGGCTTTCAAGAAGGAAAGCCTAGCTGTGTGACATATAGAGGATCCTTCAAAGAGCTGGCATCCAGCTTCCAACCTGGGATTTTGTATCAGGACATCTCCAAACTCTACATTCTTGGATATTCATTTTCCTATCTATCAACCCACCAGGACTCTGTGACTCACTTCCTTCTCCAGAGAAGTTCAGAGCAAGAACGGGAGTCTCGCACTTGCTAGCCTCCATGGGCGTGGAGCCAGCTGCTGGAGCAAGGCTTTGAACTCCTGCACAGAAGTAAAAACATGTGTGAGTGTATCTATCACTACTCCCTCTTCTCCACTGCCAGGCAACCAGTTCTACAGGGCACCCAGCTCCTCAGGGATCCTGTCTAGAATGGCGAGGCATTGAGCAAACACGTCCATCCCACCACAGCAGGAGTTGCAAAGGACACCTGTGCTGGAGGGAACCAAGTAATAGAAGTGTCACTGGACACTGTGAACAGTCCAGTTTTCTTTAGGGCCCTTACAAGTCTTTTGCAAAGTAGCAACTGCATTATAGGGATCTCCCCAAGTTCATCCACCACTTTTCTTAAATTTCTATTCCTTACTAAATGCATGTTTAAAATAAAAAATAAGATAAAATAAAATATAGTTAACTTATTTGTTCAGAACATTTCTACAGCTGCCCAACTCAACCAAACCTGAGTTTGGTTTCTACAGCTGCCCAACTCAACCTGACCCTGGCCAGCTTACAATTCTAAAAATATAAAACTACTAAAAACAAATAGTACAAACATCAAGAAATGAAATACAAACATACAGAAATTTAATGAATTAAAAAAACTATAAACAAAAATAAAAAATGAACTGAAATATAAACTGAAATAAAAAATAAAACCATAAAATAAAAAATGAACTATAAAATACAAAACTATAAAATAATTTACTAAAAAAAGTAAATTAAAAATGATCCATTTGGGATGAGCAGAGGGGAACCTACCTGTACCCATGGCATTGCTGCAGCCCCAGTCGTAGTTCCTCCCAGCTTGGCACTGCATGGGTGACAGCCCTGCCAGTTCCAGCATGAAAAGGCCATTCCTGTGTGGGGTGCAAGTGTTCATGCGGAAATCTTTTCGGCTGGCCAAGAGTTCTCCCTTTCGACTGCAAGGAAACACACAGAGATCAGCTGGAGAAAGCCAGAAATGCCTCTCTTGGTACCCCAGAACTGGAAAACAAAGGAGGCCCAGGAAGAACCATCTAGAGCCTCTTACCTAAAGAGGGGGTTGTCCTTCTTTTCAGCCTCTTCAGGGGGAACCAAGGCCATTGGGGTCAGGGGGACAACGGTGATTGTCTAGAAAGGCAACAGGGAAATCTGTAAGCACTGCAGAGGGGAAGTGGAGTGCTTGGAGGGCAGGGAAGGGAAGAATTGTCTATAATCCTAAACTTTGGTCTGAGGGCAGGATACCTGGTAACTACAGCCCATCAGACCCACTGCCTACTCTGTAGCTTGATACCATTATAGAAGAACCACAAACTACTACTATTTTATGCCACTGTTTCTCAAGCTGAGCAACTTGAAAATGTGTGAACTTCAACTCCCAGAATTCCCCAGCCAGCAAGGTATTCTTCAGTTCTGGGAGTTGAAGTCTATGCATCTTTCAGCAGTCTGGGAGTTGAAGTCCATGCATCATTTTGGATGCAGGACTGTGATAAGCATTTCCCAGTGAGTAAAACTGCATGGTGGATGGGTGGGTGTGTCCTGGGAGCAGGCACAGCTAAAGCTGTGCAAGGCTTTATATTCAGAAGCTAACAAGGAGAACAGTGAAATCACTGACATTATGCTGTTGGTCATCTCTCAAGTCCATGTTTGCTCTGCTGTTGTCCTGGATGTCATCCAAAGAGAGGAACTGCACAGAGAAACAGACACTCCATCAAAAACAAACCGGAACAACTGTCTGGGCCAGAAAGCATCTCTGCCCCACCTTGGTTGGATGAAATACAAAGTGACCCAACTATGTAAACAGGGAAATGGTCAAGCTTCCTATTTGCCATTCATTTATAATTCATGTATACCGACTCGTTTAGGATTTGCCTCAAACAGCAAATACAGCAGCAATAAATAAATAATTCATTTTCCAACCAATGTGTGCAATATCACCATAAAAGCCTTTGGTGTGAAACTGATTAAAGCCCAGTCAGTTTCAGGCAGTAGCTGGCCTTAGGATTCTAATCAATTAATTAAAGTCAACAGAGGTGAATTTGTTAACTTGCTATTGGCACTTTTTAGGCAGGGGCTGGACTGTCCAGAAAAGCAGCTCAGGAGGAGATACTTGTTTAAGCCAAGGGTGTCCAACCTTGGCAACTTTAAGATATGTGGACTTCAACTTCCAGAATTTCTCAGCCAGCATAGCTGAAGATTTCTGGGAGTTGAAGTCCACACATCTTAAAGTTGCCGAAGTTGGACACCCCTGAAATAAATTTGAGTTTGTGGTTTCCATATTCCCCACACCAAATACTTGAGAACGCACAGAATTGTTTTTTCAGTAGTGTCAGGTTGACATACGTGTCTCGTTCTCAGCTTCTAACAAACTAGCCAGCCATTTAACACATCTCAAGGATCACCTCAGCCTAACACCATGGGAAATGTCATCTGCAAAATCATTTTTGCATGTGACATGTCATATGTTGGTGAAACTTCCAGGTCATAAGCCACAAGATGTGAAGAACACAAAAGACTGGGCAAAAAACAAGTCAAATCGGAAGTGGAATGTGAACAAAATATATTGGCTACAGCAGCGCAGGTCCTCGAAACTGGCTTTGAAAACCCAACACTCGTATCGAAACATCAGATTGGCTTTCGATAGAGAAGGGAGGCTGAACAATTGTTAATTGCCACAAATTTGGATTCTGCGTGGCAACCACTGGTAAAATAAATTGATAAAGGCACTTAGGGGGAAGTTGGAGGGTCACAAAGGCCCAATTAAGCTGAGCCGTGCATAGGGCATGGTGGCGCAAGCAGTTAAGACGCTGGGATTGTTGGCCGGAAGAGTGGCATCCCGAGTTTGAAACCCAAGCACTGCTGCCCCACAGGGTGAGCTCCCATTGTCTGCCCCAGTTCCTGCCAACCTAGCAGTTCAAAAGCATGTAACAAATGCAAGCAGACAGACACCACCTAAATTGGCGGGAAGGTAACAGCGTTCCGTGTGCCTTGGCATATAGTCATGCCAGCCACAGGACCACAGAAGCATCTTCAGCTAGGAAACGGAGATGAGCCCCACCCAGCTGGATGAAATGACACAACTGGCAGGGGAAACCTTAACTTTTACCGTACCATGCACTAAAGTGAGGGAGTATGAATGTGCAGGTGGGCAGGTATGCATGTTTTGAGCCACCAAAGGTCTTTTTGAGTTTGGCAGCATATAAATTTAAATAAATAAATAAAATGTATAAAAACAAGGACTCCAGCTCTGCTGTGTTAGATTATACTTTTGCGAGTGAGCAAGGAGATTAACTAGTGTCTCTGAAAGATTTCACTTTCAAAAAATGTTGCATGTGCGTTCTCGGGTATTTGGACACCTCTGTTTCAGCATTCTCTCTGCTTTGTGAGGAAACAAAAAAATGAGCCAGCCATCTCCAGTGATCTTCCTGGCGTCTCTCTCTCTTAGTCACATGGTTTGCTTAGCAACCATTTCACCAGAATCAACTGCAGTCACTAAACAAGGACTACCAGTATTCCTCATCCTTTGGATTCAGGCTACAGGTAGTCTGCAAGTTACAATGTAACAGAGCCTGTCCATTATGGCTGTAATTTATAACAATCATAAAACAGTCAGTTACATGATGGACCCAATTTTATAACTTTTTTGCAGTGGTCTGAAGTATGAATGCTGTGGTTGTAAGTGTGAAACCATTGTTTGCTATGGCATAATTTTTCCAAAAGCCCAAAATGCCAGTTTTTGGCAAATCTGTCATAAAATGTGGCCATGTGACCAGAGGACACTGCAAATGGTCATAAATGCGGCCATGTTGCCAAGTGCCAGAAGTACAGAGGCATAAGTGGGAGGAAGGGAACCGTCAGAATTTTGAATCCCCTTTTTCAGATAGGCCATAAGTCAGGAATTTATATCGCAGTTATAAAACCAGGAATTGTAGATATCTGATACTACATAAAGAGATAATTAGGCCATTGCTTTTTTTTTTTTACTGGTTCCAGTTTATCCGAATCCTTCTAAGAACATTGTGACTCCTGCCCCATTTACACATTACCTTTCAAAAACAGTCTACAGCTTCCAGCTTTCTTTCTGGAAAAGACTGTCTGAATCTTGCTTTGGCATGTCCCAGACCGTAACTGCTTATGGCCAGTTCCTTCGATGGCCCATTCGGTCATGAGACAACACTG
>JANHZU010095948.1:0-10211 GCA_032468055.1 Acrochordus granulatus
AAGAGGAGAAGGGGACGGCAGAGGATGAGATGGAGAGATAGCATAGTCAGTGTGATGGGTGTGAGCTTGGGAAGACTCCGGGAGGCAGTGCAAGACCCCCCACGGCGTGATGCAGTCCATGGTGTCGCGAAGAGTCGGACACGACTGCGCGACTGGAAAACAAAATAAAACAACAAAACGCAGAAAGGGCCCATCTACAGAATATTCCTGCCACAATTACCATAGTTAAACAGAAGGTTTTGTTCTGCGAGTGTTGCTATTACAAACACCATCTGGGACTTCAAACTGTACAATCTAAATTCTGAGTTTTTTATGCTGAGTTCCCCATTCTGTTGTTCACATGCTTCCATAACTATCTCTTCTTTATCGTTTGATAATCACTGTGTAAGGTTAGGCCATGTGTTTGAGTCATGTCTAAGATACAAACTGACTCCCAAACATGGTCCAGCAATTCTCTCCTCTCCCAAGCAAGAAGACAAAATACTTCCCAGATTTTTCCAAGGACACTGTGTGACTCATTCAAGGAGGTACCATTTATTACTGACTTGAAGGTTTGAAAATTATTGGAATGGAATCGAATGGGGTGAAGTGGAGAGTGCAGAATAGTGTAGGGTAAAGGAAAGATATCGGATAGGATAGGATAGCACAGAACGCACAGTATCTGTCTCAATGCCTAAACCCATACGTCTCTTTATGTTTGCATCTTGATTTATGGATATAATTCATTGTTTCTCTCCTAGCTCTTGCCTTCCTGCATAAGGGGCCCCTCATATGTTTTGAAGAGATTTACAAAGGTGTCCCTCTCATTATCATTGTGAAATGAGCCCGTTGTGGGATTCCATGGAAAAAGGAACTGATGCTGAAAAATAGTACTTATTTTCCCCATGATATTTCAGTCCATACCTGGAAGTCCCGAAGCTCTGTGAGCTGATTTCAGTGGAGTATGTTGAAATCTCTCTGCTGTCTGAAAAAGATCTGAAGAAGACAAGTCAGCTTGACCTACTTCAAGGATTTTGTTGCAGTCAGGGGCATTTGTACAAAGAAAGGAGATATTCATGGAAATGTTAGTATTCATGAAGTTACTCTTAAGAGTAATACCTCAAGTAGTGTGCAAGTATCCTAGTGTTCAGTGTGACTTGGATGAGACTCTTCCTATTCATCACACATACAATCAGCTTGGCACGATTAACAGCGCTGGCATTACCTCTGTGTTCTCAACATTTCTGATCTCATTTTTGTAGTCAACTTCCTTCCCAGGACATTCAAGATGGACTGATGACATCTTTCATTGATAACCAAGCACCATGCATTGCTGTTCAATCACATGATGCTCCAAGCATTTTCTTGACAGGCATGTTAAAAAAAGTGCCTGAAACATTCCTGTAATAAAAGGCTGTCATGATAAATGTTCAAGCTACATTTCAGTTTCAAGATGAAAAGGATAAAACCTTTTGATGTATAAGCCACTCAGAGTCACTTATAAAATGAGATGGGCAGCATATAACTTAGATCAATCAATCAATAAAATGTTCAAAGTGCCTTCCGTACTATTCATTGAGGTGAAGATTTCTATGATTGAAAAATGTTAGTAATGTGCAAGAGATGGTTTGGGTATTTCTCATGTATTACAAAACGATACCTTGAAACTGGAGCTGGGATTTGTCTGATCATTGAAACAGGATTCATAGTGGTGTACACGTGCCAAGATTTTGCTTATCATTTTCCAGAAGCCAAGCAGAACAGTCAATAAACTGCCGCATATTCTTCAGGGAGATATCGTACTGAAAGATTGCACGTGTCGTATTCTACATCAGACCCGTCTTCAGATATTACGTCAATTTTGTTACAGAGTATCATTTCAGAATTATCAGCACAAAAGTGCCTCAGCATTTGCTCGCAAGGAGATCAATGCAAATCTTCAGATTCTACCTTATATTACTCTGTGTTTCCACATTTACAACAGCACATTTCAGTCCATGGTGGACGTGCCTTGCCTCATTGGTGCTCCTCTTCACCCAGCACAGATTCATCCCAAACTACAACGGTGGGGTCCCAGAAACATGGGCTGCAATCTTTGGGGGACCTGACATCTGTCCCGATGTGGCTATTGTCCTATGCATCTCCAAAGTTCCTCAGGTCAAACAACTTGAAAGTCTATGGCACTTTCTGAGCCAGCCTAAAGTATTTTGTTTTTCTGAGAAAGAGCAGATACTCCGAAGAAAATCTTTAAATATGGTTAATAGACCTGTTGAGGAAGTTGATGCAGCTGGCACTCAAGCATCCATTTCTTGGAATTCAGTGAACATTCATTCATTACATCGATGAAAGCATGGAATCCGAACAGTCCGAAGTTTTCTTGGGTTAATTGCAAAAGTAAAAAACGTTGTCATGACCTCACTTGGGTGAATTCACCCATTTAATTTCAAACTCCGAATAAAGACAAAGTTAATGAACACAAGAAAAAGTCTGAATATGTGTTGCCTGAAAAAGGAAGTGAAGCACAGAGATTTGGTTTTTGGAAAGAAAAGCAACTCCCAAATTTTAGGTGTCTTGGTCTTCCATGCATGTTTCTCCCTCTCAGATGACAGTGTATCCAAAAATGCTCTTAAAATACGAAAGAAGAATGAGTGGATGATCATTTCAGCTTCATTGGTTTAGCAGCAGACCACAAGCAATGGCAGGTCTGACCAGACTGTGTGTATGTTTGGGAGAGCTAAATATTTCCCCATGCTCCAACTGATTGAAGGTTCAAGCCCATTCTTTACATTTCTGGAATGCATTTTTTTCATTTTTAGAAAAGAAAATTAGCATAGGAAAGTACTTGCACACACAATCACAAAACATTTGACAACCGAAAGCAAAACCCGGATGACCATTTGGAAATGAACACAACTATTTAGTCAACTTTCCAAACACAAACTCAAGAACACCTCAAGATTCAATTCTTTCTCAGAGGCTCACATCGACCTTTGCAACTACATTATGTCTTTGATTCCTTGAGTTGACCGATGGCTCTGCTCCAGCCATGGATAACGACACTCAAGCTGTTTTCTTCCCACTGATGTTCCCAAATGAACCCCACCAACATAGGGGCTTCCTCCAGCTACCGTTGTATTTTAAATGGAAATGGATTGGAGTTCTCCTTGTGAACAATGATAAAGGAGACTTTACTTTGTTCCACTGTGCTCTGAATCAGTGATGGACAATGGAAACTATAGTTTTGATGTAAAACCTTCAGTCTGATCTATCGCGCTGAGAGCTACCTAAATTTAGCTTGCGAAGTGAAGAGGAACATCGTGCTTACTTCGATAAAGGAGAGTCAAAGGATGTTGGAGTCTTTGGAAAAGCAGAACTTTCATGAAGAAGAGAGTGGAGAAAAGGAGTGAAATAAAAGAAAAGGGAGAAGTATGAGAATAAAATATATTTTCTCTTTTTCTCTCTTTCTCTCCAGAGGAGATCTGTTTTCTTAAAGGAAGAACACCTTGAGGGGATAAGTTAAAGACATTTGTGTGAAAAGGACATCATTTTCAAAGAAGAACTAATCACATGTTGACTGATGATTCAACCTAGTGACTAGACGGAAGACCCTGATTAGTTCAATTTTGGGTGATCCCCTTATCCCTCGGAATGTAGATTGGAAGGAAGCCTCAAGAAAAACGGATAGAACCAAAAAAGGAAAATTGCAAATAAGGGTAAGGGGAGATAGAGTTAGTATCGTGGGACTTCCTAGTTGGTTCTGATCAGCTGTACACTCCGGAGTACCTATACAATGGGGAAAGGGAAGAGGGCATGTCCGGCCGGGAATAGGATATAATTGTCTAGAGATCCTTTTGCTAACGTGTCTACTATACCGGCGTGTATTTGGTGCACCCATCTTTGCAAAAACGTGAAATACATATTTCTGTCTTCATGCCAAACTCTCTAGTTTTATTTTAAGTTGGAAGCTGGATTGTTTCTCACAATGGCATTGGGTACAGGGAGATATGGTGAGAAAGAAGGAGCAAGCTGTTTTGGGGAATGTGGAGTTGATGTCTTATACTGGATTCATGTTCCAGCTCTTTGTTCTGAACTGCTTTACTTAGTGAGCAGACATTCAGTGCTCCCAGAACAGCACATGTCAGACAACTGCTTGACAAGTGGCATGGGACGCCTCTTTGCTTCCCGGTCCAATTCAAGATCTTTTACCCTTTAAGCTCTTCATGTCATGGGACTGGATTATCTGAGGGACTGATCTGATTGCATCAGCTTATCCCATGATTTTTGGCAGAGTAGGCATACTGTACTATTGGTACGATCTGTTAAGGACTTACCTTTTATGGGTCCCTGGAGACATGACTTTTCTGATTTGATCCCTACTTCACGGAACTTTCCCCCTCTCTCCTGAAATCAAGTTAGGTCAATCCCTGCTGATCTTCTTTAAAGATTTGATATTTCACCAGGCCTAGGGTCCCAGGGAACAGGTGACATTCTCAGATGGCTCCACAACTGTAATTTATATAGACACTGTCTTGAGAGGAGGGATTAGGGTGATAGTAGTTCACAGATTCCAGTAACAATAGATTTCTAAGAAGTCAGTTGCAGACCAACTTTTCTCAAAGTCATCATAATACTTCAAGCTCATGAAGTGGTATGAGAGAATGATCTTGGGAACCAGGAGAAAAAGAGACTGCCTAGGGAGCAATGGGTAAAGAGAGGATATAGCTCACAGTTGCATCAAGAAGAAAGAAAGAAAGTCAGAAAACAACCTCTCGAACTCACATTATAAAAATGACAGTGGAAGAATTCAGCCTCTCCAGCTTCTCTTAATGTCGCCTTACAATGAAATAAAATCAGCTCGTCTGGCAATGGTTCCTGTCTGGTGTAACTGGGAAGGTTGGCCACTCCTTCCTTAATCTGTTGATTGTGCAGCAACAGTATTGCTTCAAGCACTTCCTTTCCTCACAATATCTTAAACTTTGTTACTCTTTACATATTGATAGATACCACCTTTTTCTTTTACCACCTTTTCTTCCTTGTGAGGCAAGGCCAAGAGAGAGGGAGAACCATTCAGCTGCTCTGATTCTCTTTCGTGTCCGAGGGAAAATATCAAAGGAGAAGGGTAGGAAATGTTCATAAGTCATGGGACTAAGCCACTGGGATACAAGATTGCGTAGAATCCACTATGTCCGCTCTGTTCTGTTCTTTTTCAGACATGGGTAGCTGCTCTCTCTGTCCAGAAGATCATTCTCCAAACGCTGAGAGAAATATGGGCATTCCAAAACAGATCATTTTTTTATCCTAGGAAGAACCCTTGGGGATAGGTCTGACTGTTCTTTCTCTTTCTTTTTCTTTAATGACAACTTTGGTTGTCACAATCTTCATTAAACACAAAGAGATTCCCATTGTCCAAGCCAACAACCGGAATCTCACCTACACCCTCCTAGGTTCCCTCCTCCTCTCTTTCCTTTGTGTGTTTCTATTTATTGGGAGACCTCATACAATCGTGTGTCTCCTCCGACAACCAGCTTTTGGCCTCCTCTTTTCTCTGGCCATTTCATGTGTCCCTGCCAAAATCTTTGGTGTGGTTCTCGCATTCATGGCCCCCCCAAACATGGTTCCAGATTGAGGAAATGGGTGGGTGGAAGAACGGTCACCTGCACTCTTCTATCACGCTCCCTTGTTCAGATATGTTTTTATGCTGCTGGGCTGATAACATCCCCACCATACCTAGATTTTGATGTGCATTCAAGGTCTGAAGAAGTCACCTTGGGGTGCAGTGAGGGATCAGTCACCATGTTCTACTGAGTTTTGGGCTTTATGGGTTTTTGCGCTCTGGTGAGCTGCTCTGCTGCTTTTCTTTCTAGGATGATACTTGACAGTTTTAGCAAAGCCAAGTTCATCACTTTCAGCATGTTGGTCTTCTGCAGCATTTGGCTCTGCTTCATTCCAACCTATCTAAGCACAAGGGGCAAACCCACGTTGGCAATGGAGATCTTCTCCATGATCTCCTCCAAGTGTTTTATTATTCTGGTGAGACGTGAACAGAACAATAAACTTCAGCTAATGAAAACAACATTGAAAAAAATCTTCATATTTTTTTAATGTTTTATCTGAACGTGTTGGAGAACCTGCTCACTTGCACATTTGAGCAAGAGAGCAATGTGAAGATTGGCTTCCTATGTTGCAACGCCTGCCCTGCCCCTGAGATTTTCATAAATCTGAACATTTTTTTCCTTCTGAAGGCAAGTATTTGCCTTTTTGAAAAATACAAAGAACTAAATAATGATAGAAATTATTTATTTCTGTCATTCACCTTGGGAGTATATAGGGAAACTAACGTGTGGAGGAGTTACTAGTCTCATTTATAGACTCATGGAAACTGTTTATCCTTATTGGATTAGTTACCATTTGGTATATTCACTTTCCATTAAATATATAGATTTAATGTGAATGATGAATTTCTCTTTACTGGTCATCTTAATTTATATTCACACTGGAGAATGTAAAAAGGAATGGAGGCTAAGACAAATCTGGTTTGGTTTTAACACGATGGTCCTATGAATTGTTTCTTTAGCATAGGTGCACTAGGAATTTTCTGGTGTCCATCATAAGTAGTCGTCATCTCCCGAAAGTGGGTAAATTTGAAAGAAAGCCTGTTTGGTCTAGTGCTTAAGGTAACAGACTAGAAAGCTAGAAATGGTGACTTCAATTCTTGCCTTCGGCACGGAGGCTGACTGGGTGAGTTTTGGCCTATCTCGCTCTCGCACCCGAAGACACCTGAAAGGGTTGTGGGAGACAGTCTGGGGATCAGAGTTGGAGGAAAGAATATTTATTGAGTTTGCTGCCTTGAGTTATTTTTAAAAATATATATATATATATTATTTTTTTAATTTAAAAAAGAAGAAAGATCATTTTGCTGGCCATATGTCTTCTCCCCATTAGCAAGGAAAAATAAAATCTCCAGGAAAAACTTCTGCAGAATCCACATCTGTTGCATCTGAAGTCCAATAGATGCGACTATCCAATCTGTACTGTCATCATCAATAATAAATGTAGTTGAATTGCTACTAACGAATTTAAATAATGGCCTCTTTTCTCATAAATTCACTCAATGATGTTCACTGCATAGAACCTTATTTTCCATGGTCATGGGTCTTTTTGTTGCATGGTTATGCGGCGCTTGTCAGAGAGGCACATAATGATTCCAAGTGCTTGCTGATGAAATCATTCTGGTCCTTCTGGGTGAGCATTCATTCTATGAAGTCCTTCATGGATAGAAATGGGATTTAAATAGACAGAGGCTACAATGAAGGCCACTAACCAGAGCTATTTGCCAGTATGTCCTTGTGAAAGGGTAATGGTAGGGAAGGCTGTGACGAGTTAGGAAATGTAGATCCATTTGATGAACCTGAAGCTGGCAAGGGCATCTACATCTGGCTTCTGTGAAGCGAAGAGGATCATACTGGTTACTTAGATCAAGCGAAATCTGTCCAATGACTCATTTGTAACTGAAGGATAGAAGTAGATTGCCAATTTTACATTACTTAGAGACTGTGCAAGGCTTGCTTTCATGTGATTTCGACTCAGCATGCTTTCTTTCTTCCTGTATTTTTCCTATCTAGTTCAATTGGGGAGGCATGAAAATTGAATAATCAAGGATTTCAGGGCAAAGAGAGAGAGCCAGTTGTTAAAAGAAAAGAAATAAGCAGTGATCAAGAATGTTTGTTTGCTTGTTTATTGAATTGTTTTGCCACCCAATTCGCAAGAAGCGACTCTGTGCGGCTCACACTAAAAGGCGATCAAAATATGCAATCACATGAAAATAAGTAAAATAAAAAATAAGAGCTAAAAATTAAGAAACAAGCGAGGTGGGAGACAAAAAGGAATGGGGCCAATTAACTGAGGTGCCACTTTACTGAAGACATAGGTCTACCTGGCCCACAGGTCAAGCAATAAACCCATGTCTTCAAGCTTTTTCAGAAGGCCAGAAGGATGGCATCCAATCTCACCTCGTAAGCAATGACCTTCCAAACGGCAGGCATCACAGCAGACCCCATCAGTTGAAATTCCCCGGTTTACTGGATCTGAAGTATGATCTTAATGTTGGCATGGGTGGGGCAATCCTTAGGGTTGTGATGGCTGTTTACGTATTCTGGACTCATGCCATGAAGTATTTTCTAGGTGATAAGCAACACCTTGAATTGCACCCAGAAACAAAGTGGCACTCAGGGCAGCTTCTGTAACAGTGATGTTGTATTGGTCACCCTTGGACACGGAAAATTGTCCCTGCAGCCAAACTTTGTACCAGCTGTAATTTCTGGATGCTCTTAAAGGGTAACCCCATGTAGAACGCATTGCAGCAATCAAGTTGAAAGATGTCTCAGGCATGAGGGACTTTCAGCAGATTCGTGATTCTCGGAGAACTCCCAAGTTCTGCTCTGGGTCTGTCTGGGGCAGTGGCATCCCATCCAGCACCAGAGATGTTAAACCCTTGGAGCTGGAGGACACATGCACCCACAACCACTCGTTTGTTACCAGGGAACAGCCCAAGTCTGTTGTCCCCCATCCTGACTCTCATACCAACAGGCACTGTGAAAGGGCAGTCACAGCTACACTTGAGTCACAAGGGAAGGAGATCTAAAGTTGTCTGTCTTCAGCATATTGATGACGCCTCATCCAATGGTGATGGATGATCTCACCCAGCAACTTCATAGAGATATTAAAGAGGAGTGGAGAAAGTACTGAACCCTCAAGCATTCCACAAAGTTGCAGTCGAGGGTTGGAGTTCTCACTCGCTCTTAACACTGATTCGGTCTGCTCATGGAGACAGGAGCTGAACCAGTGCAAATCTCTGTCATCCAGCCTCAACTCTCATAGCTGGCCAAAAAGGACACCATGGTCGATGGTATGTGGAAAGGTCAAGTAGAGCAAAGACTACTTCTATCCTGCTCTTGCCAGAGGTCATCCACAAATGTGACCAAAGCAATTTCTGTCCCGTAACCGGGCCAGAACCCAGACCAATCTGGGTCTAGATAATCTGGTTCATCCAAGATCCTCTGATGCTGCTAAGCAACCTCCTTCTCAACCAACTTCCCCAAAAAGAAGATGGGAGACTGGATGAAAATTGATCAGAGAGTTGGGGTTGAGCTATGGTTTTTTGAGTAGGGGTCACACCAGGGCCTCTTTAAAAAGCTATGACATGTCTCCTGCTGCAGGGAAGAATTCATCACTGCTGACACACCCCTAGAAGTCATGGTCCTGGAGGCTTTTCCCAACCAGGAGGGACAAGGATCTAATTGGCAGGAGATTGGCCTGACACTGGTGAGAACACTGTCTTATTCCTCAGGTCCAACAGAAACTAGGTATGACCTCTCCCTGGGCATCTCTTCTGACCCTGCCACATGCATGGAATGGTGCTCAGAGCAGATCCAAGTATCTTGGTCCATCATGTTTTTCATAACTTCTTCAATCCAGCCCTGCAGATGGTTCGCCATACCCCTGTCCGAGGAGGGACAGAGTCTCACAGCCAGATATGTCTGGAGCATGGACCCTGGAAGTGACAAGATAGTCCTTATGATAATCACTACACCTCCCCTGCTCTGAGGTTTCAGCTGGTGCTGAACCCTAAAGCCAACTGGATGTAACTCTGAGATGGGCAACCCCCTTCTGGTGTCAGCCAGGTCTCAGAGATGCATGCCAGGTCTGCAAGCTCATCCCTGATCAGTTGACAAATAAGGGGAGATTTACTGTTTAGCTATGTGGCATTCACCAGCAGTAGCCAGACCTTCAGGCTTTCAAAGGTCTGCTCTCCAGGCACGGGGAGTGAGTTCACAGGGCTGGAATGCACCACCAATATGAGGCATCAGGAATGCATTTGCCTGGAATGAACTGCACTCTGGCTCCCATAGCAACCCATACCTGTCACCACCAAAGTCATGTGATCTGCCCTAAATCCCCTGGGGTGACCTTCCTCCCCCACTCTAGGCTCCTGACACTCGGGATGGGAAGCTCTGCCATCCCTTCAATTTCCCACACGTATATTTCCACATGTACATATCTAGAGTGAAATTGGTAAAAGGGATCAAGTGCAACAATTTAGGACTGCTTTCAGGGCCAGCACAATCCTCTTTCCCCCCCAATGCACCCCTACACATCTAACAAACCCCCAGATTACCCACTCTCACTGGGTAATAATGGGGGCCCATTCATTCCACCCCTACTCTCTCTCTCCC
>JANHZU010096379.1:0-10205 GCA_032468055.1 Acrochordus granulatus
AAGAAAGAAAGAAAGAAAGAAAGAAAGAAAGAAAGAAAGAAAGAAAGAAAGAAAGAAAGAAAGAAAGGAGGGAGGGAAGGAGGGAGGGAAGGAGGGAGATCAAGCTAAATTCTTGATGGATAAGTGCTTTGCCATTGCCTTCTTTAGTTCATCCTCCAATCCTAAAATTTCTTGGCAGGTTGGGAATGATTAGTTCTTTCAAGATTGATTTAGTGGTGACACTCTTTCACATTTTGCTTTCCTTGACACAACCCTGCGGTGAGAGGTTATGCTTGCTTTTAAAAAGGAGCCCTTTTTAAAAGAGAAGTCTGGTGTCAGGCTCTTTGAAAGCTTGTTTTCATTCCCACACCTTTCTAGATTCCATACAACATTGTGATTTGTAAATTATGGATCAGTATGAAATGTGACTCCAGCCGATTATAGCCATTTAATAAACCAAGCTTAAATAATTCTGTGATCCTAGCCACTGGCATGTATTTGAAAAGCATTCCTTCTGATAAGATGCAAAAGGGGGATATGCTTACTGCTATTTCTTTCAACCATTCCAACTTACCTTTAACATGTTTCCTGGATAAAACAAACAGAAATGGGCTGAAGCCCTCTGCCAGTTTCATATCCTAAGTATGCTTCCAGAATTTTCTTCTGCAACCAAACCTTTTCCTGTTGTTTAAACTTAAGGAGAAAATGAAGTGGTCACACACTTTTTTTAAGGACACTTTCTGGGTCAGATTTTCAGGTTCCAGTGGAAGAAAAAACTGCTAAAAGTCTTTCCTCCTCTCTTCTGGCAAAGGGTTTGTTGTGAGCCAAACATTAGCATACATTTGCTGATTTTGATAGAAAAAACTATTTCAGGAGTTGCTTCTGCCACTCACAATTCAGACAAGTCTCGCAAGTATATCGTTTCAAAATTAAACAACGATAATTTCTTAAGAAGCCCAAAGGTTAACTCTGGCAGTTATTCTCCAAAGTAGCTTGAGTGTACTAAATAAATTAGCATACCCTTTATACCTTTTTAAAAATTATACTGTTGTTTGGGATCATTGTGGACAAGAAAAAATAACTGGCATGGCATTTCAGTACATTTCTAGTGAAAGTCCAATAAAATTCCCACTCCTCTAGTTTCTGAAATTTTAGAATTCTTTTCCAGAAAAGTAGAAATTTGCTTATTTAGAAAAAGAAGCTTCTTCTAAAAAACAGCAAACTCTATTTCCCAAAACAAATATATGCATTTGTATAAAAGGACATTTGCACTAATGCCTATCCATCCATCTGCTGGAAGAAACAATGGGAAACTAGTTCTGCCAAGACAAGTCCATAGATGGTGTCACCAGGAGTCATGCTTGATTCAGGGAAATCTTTCACCTTTTTGCTAGCTCTATATCCCCATGAAGTAACGATCTTCCTAGTGTTTGGACAGTGGCAATAAATGGGCCCTAAGCCAAGAGAGTCTCCTGATTTATGACCTATTTTCAGTCCATTGGCCTAGCCATATATTCACTGCAGAGAGTTATTTCTTCTCTTCTGATGAATGAATCAAACTGAAACTCCAAAGGTTGGGAGAGAGAACTCTTAGCAACCTTCTGCCATAAATATCTCAGCAGAGGGTTCAGCAAGGCTGGAAATTGTACCCATTATATCTAATTACAGGTGCAAATAGTAATCAGTTTTGACATAATGACAGGAGTTGATACTGCATATGAATTATTGAACTCGACCCAGTTTGATTAGGTTACTTTCAGACAGCAATTGCAGGATGCTTCCATGGAGCTCTTAAACGACTTGCCTGGTCATAACCCAGATCCTTCTTAATGGAGATCTCTGCATTGTACTTGACTTTCACATACCGAACAAACTTTTCTACAAACTATGTATCATATTTCATAATTCAGAATCATTAAAAAAAGTCAGGAGAGAAAAGTCTGCTTCTGGGGCGTAGGAGCTAACAACACTATTTTTCATCCATTTCAAGCCGAATGCCAGAAGCCCTTTGATCATCTAACTTCTTTTCTGGTTTTGAGCCTGAGGAAGACCAGAGGAGAAAGACACAAGGACAGACCGCAAGTATCTGAAGGGCCACAGAAAGCAGAAGTCACCCTAGATTATTACCTAATGTAAACTTGTTTTAGCTTAACAGACACACAAAGTCAACACGATAAGGGCTTACTGAAAAGGACAACAAAATGAGAGAAGATTAAATAAATCAGGGGATCATTAACATCAAAGTGGGCAATAAGTATTAATTTTCAAGGTATCACAGGTCCTGATTTTACCAAATTTATACCCAGAATAGCACACAAGCAGTTCATTCTGTCATAGCCTCTGCTGAGTAAAGATTAGCAAAAGCAGAATTCAGATTGTAATCACAAAGGGATATAAGTCACATGCAGCACTTTTAATTAAGATTTCTCTTCCCTACTTTAACTTTCTTTACGTAGGTGACAAATGCCAACTTCCAGATCCCTCTGTCCTCTGTTTGGGAGGCAGTGGGGCAATGTGTAGGGAGGTGGCAGATATCATTCCACTGCTAAACCACCAAACCCCAGAGAATTAAAGCCATTTTAATACTTCCAGCTGAACAGATGAGCAATTTTTGCATATTTCTAGACACCGACATGCTATATCCATCTCTTTAGAGAAACAACACCAGAATAGCATCAGGCAAGTCTGATCAGCATCAGTCCAAACTGGCAAATAAGAATGACCTGTTACAATCGCTGTAAGCAAAGCACTTTTCTGTCTGCTGCACATTTCATTTATTGAATTTACAATAGTGTATACATATACAGTTAACCAACTGTTTAAAAGAGCTTCATAAAAGCAAAGTTAGGAAAATGACTTATTAAGAACAAGGATCAGAAAATTACAAAATCAAAGATTCTGTGAACACACTAAGGTTCAAGGAATACAACTCCATTATCCAGGTCATAATGTTTTAAGAAAGTAACTGTAGCTTGGTTGGCTCGACAAGAAAGGTGAAAATAAACCATTGTATCAAGATATATTATGATAATTCCCATTTCCTAAACTGGGGAAACTTTATCAAAGTCTTTTAATCTGGGCATCTGTCTCTTTACTATGTTTCCTTACATGTGTTTTATATGGGTCATCCTTGTTTAGTGATTGTAATTGGGACCAGCAACTTGGTCGTTAAACAAAATGGTTAATAAGTGTAACAGTGATTGTGCTTATGATCTTCAACTTTCCTTTGCTTTGCTGAATTGCAAACCTCTGAAGGTTATAAATATGAGGATTGGTCACAAAGTTATTTTTTCATCACTGTTATAACTGTGAATCATTGTTAAATGAGGCAGTCACTTAACAATGATTACTTGTAGAGAAGAACAATTGCTTTGGTAATTATCACCATGGTATCTTACTTTATTATGAGGCGATTAATCCTTACATTCGATTTCATCTCTGAAACTAGATTCAGAGATGACAAAGGGTTTCCTGTTATAGTTTCACTGTAATTTAGAATGAAGGTTTATAATCTGTCCTGAACTGTAGCCTCACAAAGGAATGTTTATTTAGTTCATCATACTTAAAAAAATCAAATTACAGAGCCATTTTACAGCCAAATTGCATGGCTTTTGAGCATAAGAAATAGGTAAAGTGATTTTTCCTTAACAATTTTATAATAATTTCACCTAATAGTTATTTTTTGGTTTCCCCCAGATCTGAGGCTAGAACTGGCTGCCATCAGAATTAAATTACATTTTGGCAGCTTCTGCTAAATTCAGTAATTCTGCCTGGTTCATAGGAAATAGGAGTACCTGTCACTTATGACAGACTATGTTTTGGAAAGGTTTCAAATACTGTGGTGACCAACAGAAGACAGAACGTGTTAGTTTTTAATTAAGCAATTATTTTTGGAGATGCTGACACCTCATTATGGCCTTGACAGCACAATCTGAATTTATAAACAAAAGAGGGAGGGGAGAATATAGAATAAGGACAAACTAGGTGCTCTTGGGACTATGGTTAACTGATCATCAGAAATATGTAGGAAAGATGAGTGATTCAATTAAAAGGATAACAATATTAGGAAGAACACAGAAAATACAAGATAACAAGGAAAGTGGTTGCCATCAAGAATAATTCAGGATGATCTGAAAGCTGCAGAAGAATAGGAGAAGAAAATACTAGAATAGTTGAGAAACCACATATATATATCATATCTTACACCACATGGATATCTCTTCTCATTACAGCCCAAAGTCAATGAGACATCTCTTGTGTATATCCAATAAATATGTTCTTCCCCTACTTTATTTTGTAAATAGTTGCCAAGCAGAAACCTAAACCATCTTGGGATTAATGTACTGCAAGTTAACTTTTCACTCCCGTGGTGCCTCTCTGCAGAGTTGTTGTTTGCATTTCAAGAAAGCTCCAAGAGTGCCATTTGAAGCTCCTCCTCGTATGAAAATAGCAACTTCCCAAAGCTGATGTTAGGTTTAGGAGCAACAGATTTTAGAGACCTTGTGGTTGCTTCTGGATGCTAGCAGCTAATGCAGGGAAATGGTATTTTAACACAAACAGAGCAAAAGTGACTTAAACTGGTCTCATTCATGCACTCAAGATGAGATGGTCACGGATAATGCTGTTGCCAAGAAATATCTGTGCAATGATTAGGTCCGTGTGAGATAAGGTCTGATAGAAGCATTCCATTTTAATATAAAATTATTTGGAAAAATATATACTATATTCTAATATGGTAATTGAGTTGTATATAAATGGTTTAAATGTATTTCTGGTGATTATACATGCTTCTTGGTCTGTCCATTGAAATAACTCCATTCGACAAGGTGCAGAATCCAGAAATGTTATCAAAATGCTAAAAAGTGCATTGTGATATCATGATGCAAGCTCTGTGTTATGTATGTGCATGAAGAAATTGGGAATTACAGAGGAATTGGGCTGTATATTCTTAAAGAAAGTCTGTCCTTTTTTAAAGTTGGCAGTCCACTTATTAGATGAGATTATAAACCCATTGGAAGAACTGATATGATTTTATCTACCTCTTTAGATACCAAGATATATAAGGACTGAATGAAACATGTTTCCAATGTTAGACATCACCCATAAATGGCAGTATTGATACTCTCTAGAAGCTCTGACATGTTCTTTAACAATTGTTCTTTTACTTCAGTTGGTAAGAAATTGTTGTGTGTTGCTATTCTTTGTGAAAAGGAAGGCTGCAGTTAGTACTCATCAATGCATTTTAAGTACTGTGCTGTGACTGAATTTTTGACTGGCATCCGAGCCCCTTCAATTGAAATTCACTTCCAAATTTATTTATCATATTTATATGCCGCCAATCTTCTAACAGACTCTTGGTGGCTCACAATCAACATTTGAACATTAAACACCGCCCCCCCGAGCTGACCAGCGGTGTTCACATCCAGGGGCTTTCCTCTGTAGATCCTGCTCTTCCCTCAAGCTCAGGCAAGTTCAGCGCCAACTTTCTGCTACCCTCACTGCTGGCTGGCTTCCCCCAGAAAGGGTACCCATTTATCTACTTGCATTTGCACACTTTTGAACTGCTGGGTGGGCGGAAGCTGAGGCAGAACATCAGGAGCTCACCCTGCTTCACGGCAACTTTGGATCTTGAACTCAGGCCACCGACCTTCCAGCCAGCAAGCCAAGCTCTTAACTGCTTGTGCCACCATGCCTCTTATGTGGGTTTTTATTGTTATGACTGTGTTCACACAAATATTGTGCATCACTGGCCCCAAAACTGTAAAGATGAAAAAACTGATTTGTATGATCCAGAACAAACAGGATAACCTGTGACTGCAGTCAATAAGTTTCAGATGAGACAGGTTGATGAACTGATTAAGAACAATTGGTGGATCAGTCAAATGGAAATTGCTGTCAACTTTGTCACTTCACAGGGGCATGTGGGTCATATTATTGATGTTCTTCAATAACAGAAGGTTTGTGCAAGATACTGATGGCAGAGATGAAAGTTTCAAGAGTTAAAATTTGCCAGCAATTATTGTGCAATCATTGTGTGAATAAATGTGAGGAATTTCTTCCTAGCATCAGGACAGCTGACAAAAACACAGTCTAACAATTTTGACCCAGAAATGAAGCATCAGTCCATAGAATATCACAAAACATAACACTCAGAGAAACAAAAATCAAAACCCAGGCTTCAGCAGCAAAACTCAAAGTTACAGTTTTTGGGGATACAGACGAGTTACTCTAATGACATTATCAACAGAGCACACTGTTGCAATCCTCAAAACTTTGAAACAACAATTAAGCTGAGTTCAGAAACACAAGAAAGAAATTATGCTGCAATCTGCCAGGCTTCATGAGACATCAAAGAGACAATTGGAAAGTTGGATCTCACTGTGTTGCCTTTTCAGATGTTTTATTGGCCAAGCATGGTTAGACAAGCAATGAATTTGACTCCAGTACAGCAGCTCTCAGTGTACTTGCAAGACAACAATAAATAAAACAATGACAAAAATAAACTAAATTATGTATTTCACAGTAAAGTGTGTATCCAAAGTATGCAGTCAGTAGAAAAGGAATATAGTATAGTGTAGAATTAGAACCACAATCTATTAATAAGTATGTAAAAAGCTTAGACAGTACTTCTGGGTTAATTTAGACTTCTTTGCACTCCAGTAATAATTATGTCCTGTCATATAGCATGAGTTAAGTGTTCAGCTGAATGATGGCATGAGGGAAAAAACTATCCCTGTATCTGATTGTTTTGATATGCAATCCCCTATAGTGCTGTCCAGAGAGAAGAGGTTCAAACAATTTATGTCCAGGGTAAGAGGGATCTGCAGATATCTTCTCCACTCTTCTTTAGACCCTCTCAATATAGAGGTCTCCCATGGAGGCAGACTAGTTGAAATGATTCTTTCTGCAGTCCTGATTGTTTGTTGGAATCTGCACTTGTCCTGCATGGTTGCTGCACTTAACCTGACAGTTACAGAGGTACAAAGGACAGACTCAGTGATTCTTCTGTAGAACTGTATCAGCAGCTCTTGAGGCAGGTTGAACTTTTTGAGCTGATGCAGTAATTACATCCTCTGTTGTGCCTTCTTAATAATAGTACTAATATAGTACTAATATTGCCTGTCCATTTTAAGTTTTGGAAGATTATAGAGCCCAGAAACTTGAAGGACTGTACTGCTGATGTTGTATTACTGAGCATGGTAAGAAGGGATGAAATAGGAGGACTCTTCCTAAAATCCATTATCATCTCCATAGTTTTGAGTATATTTAGCTCTAAGTTGTTTTGACTGCACCATAGGGCCAGCTGTTCAATCTCCCATCTGTACACAGACTCATCCTCATTTTTAATGAGTCCAATGACTGTTCTATCATCTGCAAATGTCAGAAATTTGACAGAGGGATCTCCAGAGGTATAGTCATTGGTGTAGAAGGAAGAGTAGCAGAGAAAGTACACAGCCCTGAGCAGTCCCAGTTCTAATTGTCCGAGTACTGGATGCAATTTTATCTAGCCTCACCTGTTTCTTCTTGTCTGTAGGCAGGGACAGTGAGCTAGGTCAGTTTATAGTGAAAAATGGCTGGGATGATGGTGTTAAACGCTGAGCTAAATTCCACAAAAAGGACCCATGTAAAGGTCCTTGAGGAATCAAGATGTTGCAGTGTCATATTAACGACATCATCTGCTGACCTGTTTGCTCAATAGGCAAACTGCAGAGGGTCCAACAACAGATCTGTGATGATTTTCAGCACCAGACTCTCAAATGTCTTCATAACTACAGGTCTGCAGTCATTCAGCTCACTAATGGAAGCTTTCTTAGAAACCAGGATGATGGTAGAACATTTTAAGCAATAAGGGAGTAGCAGAGCTCCAGTGAACTCTTGAAAATCTGTCTGAAGATACAGGCCAATTGTGCAGCACAGATTTTCAGACAGGAAGAGGTCACATCAGCTGTGTTCGATGATTTTCTGATTTGTTTTTGAAGGCCACTTCAGACATATTTTTCCAGAATCACCAAGGGTGAGGACCCAGGAGAAGGGATAGATGTGGTTGCAGAGGAAATATCTGCTATTAATGTATCTGAGGTGGGCTTGTTAGCAATAGATAATGGTGGCTGTTTTTCAAACCTTCAGTAGAACACATTCAGGTCATCTGCTAGTTGATGGCTTTCTTCAACAGAGGGTGATGGACTCCTGTTGCCAGTGATGTTCTGGAGGCCACTCCACACAGAAACAGGATTTAAGCTAAAAGTTGATTTTTCATCTTTTCAGAGTAGTTCCTTTTTGCTATCCTGATCTTCCTAGTCAGTGTAGTTCTGGTCCGGTTATACAAGATTTTGTCTCCTTTCCTATAGGCTTCTTCTTTGGTGTGATGAAACTGCTTGAGTTTCACTATAAATCAGGGTTTATTGTTGTTGTATGTGTTGGTAGGTATGCATGTCTTCAGAAAAGCTGATGTATGATGTCACAGTATCAGTAAATTCATTCAAGTCTGCCAAATCAGCTTCAAAGACAGACCAGTCTGTGCAATCAAAACAAGTCTGTAGCTTTAACTTTGCCTCCTCAGACCATTTCTGCACTGTTCTGAACACAGGTTTTGCAGTTTCTACCTGTAGGCAAGGATGAAGTAGATCATACAGTGATCAGAGAGGTAAATGTATGTGTGGGGGATAGAGCAGTAAACACCTTTTATTGTAGTATAGCAATGATCCAGTGTATTCTTGTCCCTAGTGGGGCAGCTGATATGCTGTCTATATCTGGGCAGTTCATGGATGAGATTTGCTCTGTTAAAATCCCCTAAGAGAATAAAAGTCTGGATATTTTTGTTCTGTGTGAATTATAAAGTCAGCTAGATTCTGCAGCGCCCCATCAATAGAAGCCTCTGGGGGAATATAGACTCCAGGCAGAATGAAGGAGGTAAACTCCCATGGAGAGTAAAATGATTTACTCTCTAACTCCATGTTGCAAATTTTCTTCAGCACAGTGACATCTTTACACCAATTTTCATTTATATAAAAACAAATGCCCCCTCCTCTCTTTCTCCCAGATGTTTCCATCTCTTGGTCTGCTCTGTGAATCCAAAACCCCAAAATCTGTATTGCTGTATTCAAAATAATCTATGATCTCCACCATTTCCCAAAACTGAAGAGTACAAGTGGGGGCATCTTTGACTCAAATGAAGACCTGGTTGAAGAGACAAAGTGTAGAGTTCTTTCATGATGGCTTTAAGAAGCTTGTCCATTATTAGCACAAGTATGTAGTGAATTGTGGTGATTATGTGGAAAAGTGAAAACAGGTGTTATTTTCCTATTTCATTTATTAAAATATCCCTATTTAAACTAAAGTTATGGAGGTGGAGACATTACTTTTCAACATAATAACAACCCAATCATCTTGTGGAATTATAAGATAATGAGCACTGTAGAAACTAGAAGGAGCAGAATTCTTCAAAAATACTGATAATAAAATATTGATAATGGAATCAGGTTATAATTCCACTGTTGGAGATATCCCTTCATATTGCATAAGAAAAAGCTTCCTTTCAATTAATGGAAAACTTCCTTTTAGATCACAGATAAAGACAGAATAGCAGCAAAAGCATGGTTGAAAAACGCAATTCAGGGTATCATACTTACTTACTTTAGAAGCAGTGTTTTCCATACTTGGCAACTTTAAGATGTGTGGATTTCAACTTCCAGAATTCCCCAGTCAGCATCAGAATTGAAATCCGCACATGTGGTTTTGAAAGTTGAAGTCCAGACATCTTAAAGTTATCAAGTTTGAAAAATACTGTTTGGGAGGAAATTCACTGAATCCAACATGACTTATTTCAAGTAAATATAGGCTTATACTGCAGTGCCATTTCCTCAATCAGATCTAGGAAGCAGATCTTCCTTATATCCCTCCTTATTTCTAGTGAATTGATCTGAACTTATTTCTTGTTGAAGGCCCTCTGAGCAGTGGATTTTCATAGCAACTATATGAATATACACCAGTAAATACATTACCTGAAAAACCTGAGTCTCCATTCAAACAACAGGGAATACGCAAACATACTTATGCTGTAAGCCAGAAATAGATATCAAAATAGAACTTCTCCACAGGAATCATAGCTTTGAAAAGAATAATGAATTATCTTCAAACAAAATACAGGGAGGAGGGAGGGAGGGAGGGAGGGAGGGAGGGAGGAAGGAAGGAAGGAAGGAAGGAAGGAAGGAAGGAAGGAAGGAAGG
>JANHZU010096469.1:0-10204 GCA_032468055.1 Acrochordus granulatus
GGCAAGCAGAAGATCTCCACGGCTCCCTTCCTGGCCAACGAGTGGCCCCCGGCACTTATTCCAACCTTTGATCACCGCCAGCATCACCATCAAGTTGGCACGATTCAATCAGCGGTTCCCTCGTCGTCTGCTGAGGTCTTTTCAGCATTTTCTGGGCATCCCCAAGTGGCCAAGCCAGCCTCATCCTGCACTGGTCTGCTTGGCAGAGATAGAACAAGAAGAAAATCTTGAGGTGACACCAGAAAAGACTTGCTAGATGGACACCCAACCCTAAAGAGTCTCCTGGGGAAAGCAGTGGGGCAAAACAGGGAGTGTGGGGTCTGGCAGAAAAGGGCCACGAGGGGTCTGGCTAGAATCCTGATCCCATCGCAAGATCGTGCTGCTGACCTCTGAATTATCAAGTGGGAGTTGGGGGTCTCACCATACTTGTAATTCCCAGCCAGCTACAGAGAACTGACTATCTTGCAGGCTCTTACATTCATGTGGAGGGGACATCATCATGAACCATTAGCTGTGGCCATTAAATGGAGCTCCAGGTTCTAAAGCAGTCTATCTCTCAGTGCACTGCAGTCCAGCTAAACTTCTCGCTGGAAATACTTCGCCCTCGTTCCTCGCTGCTGTTTCTTAGACTCAACTCTTCAAGGTGGATTGTCCATCCTGGGCAGGTCTTCCACGGTGAGGAATTACCGTCTCCCTGGGCGCAGCCAATTAACCGCAAAATCCTGTTCCCCAGATACGGACGAGTGCAGCACCATGCCGGGCGTTTGCAATGGTGGCGAGTGTACAAACACGGTGGGGAGCTACGTCTGTGCCTGCCCGCGCGGCTTCATGACTAGCCCGGATGGATCCCGTTGTGTAGGTAAGAGAGACACTGATGCTGCCCGGACCCCATTTTTCCAAGTGGCAAGGAGTTCCAAGGATGCCAAGTATATCCTTTGGAAGGAAGTTCATTTTATGAATGCGATGGTTCGTAGTGAGAGCCGGTTTGGGGTAGGGACCAATAGGCTTTTGCACAATTATAACATCGCGACCTTTCCTGGACCGGGAGGCACTGCTCATGGTTGGTCATGCTTTGCTCACTTCCCGAGTGGACTGCTGCAATGCGCTCGCCATGGGGCTGCCCTGGAAAACCATTTGGACGCTTCAGCTGGCTTAGGATGCGGTGATGCGGGCAGTTGGGGGAGCATCTCGGAATTTCACCTTTGTAATCCCCATAGAGGTAGTCCTCATTTAACTACTATCCTGTTTAGCAACCGTTCGAACTTAGTGATGGCACTGCAAAAAAAAAAAAAAGTTTTACAAACTGGTCTCGAATTTACCCGGGACCCTCCCTTGGCAGGGGCATTTGCAGGGAGGCCAAGAGGGCATCCGGAGCCACGCGTTCAACACCTCGCATCCGACCCACCCTCTCGACTTTCATTACCTCCTTTCCCCCTTGTGCCTCCACGCCTGAAAGCTGAAAATATATTTCCAAAAAAGCAGCCCTGAGCTTCCAGAACTGGCCATCCCTACCGAGGAGTGACATAGTCCGCGAACTATTAGCTGGTTTCGCAATGGGCCACGGTGCTATTTCTCTTTCAGAGTATCAGCCTGTTCTTTGCTAATTTTCTCCTTAAAATGCAGGAGGGGTGTGTGTGTGTGTGTGTGTGAGAGAGAGAGTTAATCCTCTGCCAAGGAAGCTTCTGTTCTCCCCTTTGCTGCTCTGGGGGGAAATCTGGAATGCAGGCTTAGCTAAACGCCTTCGCTCTTTCTCCCACCCCCACCCCCCGACTTAACCAGAAATTCCTCTTCTAATGACTTCCTCACTTCCTTTGTCATTTTTCTTGCCGGGAGAAGATGCCAGGAAACAGCCCCCCTCTTCTTGCAGCTGCTCCCCAGGACCTCGGTTCATAAGCCACCCACATGCGGGGCCTTCCCCACCTCGATCCCAACCTGGAGCCCCCCACATCAGCCGGAGGCGAACAAAGCCTCCCAGCTGAGACAGACAAACATCTTTAGTTTGCAGAAGCCGACATCGATCGAGGTTCAAGTCTTTCCAGGCTGGTTAGAAAAATAAACGAAACGCCCCGGAGTTTCCAGGCCGGGAATGAGAAAACACCTGGCCAGACCACTTTACTTTCCATGGGGGTTTAGGGCAGATATTCTTCCAGGCCGCTTGAGCAAGAAAGCCCAACAGCGGAAAACCAATCAGAGGTAGTCCTCGACTTACAACCGTAAGGGAGCCTGCCTGTCATGGTCATAAGCCATGGAGCTCATGAAGCAGGTCACCCAGGTGGCCAATCTGATTTGATTACCTTTTTCTGGAGCGGTTGTTAAACAAACCCCTTGTTCAATATAGGCATTTTTGCCAAAAAACTGGACGTAAATGCTGGATTTTGGGGGGGAAAAACTTCATAAATCATGATCACGAGACTGCAAGATGCTGCAAACAGCCAAAAATGCAGGCCAGTTGCCGAGCACCTGGAATGCAGTCATGTGACTGTGGGAGGGCAGCCGTTGGAACTTCAGAACCGGGTCGTAAGTAACTTGGTTTAGTGACTAGTCATCATCACGACTGCGCAACTGAACAACAACATCATAAGTAGAGGACTACCTGTAAATAATTTAGAAGAGGCAGCTGCCCAGCCTCTACAGCTAGTCCTTGACTTATAACCATTTGTTTAGCAAATGTTTGAAGTTATGATGGCACTGAAAAAGGTGAGTTGGGACGAGTTCACAGACTTATGGCCGTTCGAGCATCCCTGAGGTCGCATGATCGCAATTCGGGAGCTTGGCAGCCAGCATGCGTTTATGATGGTTGCCACATCCCAGGATCATACGATTGCCAGTTGGCTTCCATAAGCAAAGTCAATGCAAGAAGCTGGATTCATTTAACGACCATGGCAAAAAAGCTTCTAAAGTTGGGTGTGATTCATTTAATGACAACATTGCTTAGCAATGTCCCGATTGGGGTCGTAAGTCAAGGACTACCTGTAGTTAAAAATCTCCCCAGATTGAAGGATTTGAATGCCGCCAAGAGTCGCTTTGAATTCGGCGGCATATACATTTAATAATTAAATACGATAAAAAATAGATGCAGGGGAGGGTTTTCTGGACATTGAACGATCGTGGTCTGGCTTCCACTGACGGAAGGCAATCACCCCGTGTGCCTGTCCGGTTCCATTTTAAAGCCACTGAAGTCCAGGACTAGCCATGATTGCCACAAGGACTCTCTGGGTCTTGCATCCCACGATTCGGTTGTCTCCAAACTAAAGTGCGGATTTTCCTTGCAAATATCTCCGGGCTGGCTGAAAACGGGTGGGGTGGAGGAGATGGTCAACCTTCCCTCAGTTTGGAAGCCCAACTCTGGACCTCCTTTGTGAAGTTTTTGATTACAGGAGCGAAAGCAAATGCAAACCCAAGTCAGAGGAGGAAAGAAAAATAGAAAGAAAGGGTGAATGTGTAAAGATAGAAAAGAAGTAAAGAAAGAAGTGATCTTCCTCAGAAAATTATAACCAAACTTAATAATTCTTCCCCACCTGTAAGATTATGGACAAACAGCTGTTCTTCCCCTCACCCATCCTTCACTTATTGGCAAATCCATAAATCATCAGTCCCAGCGTCAGCGGAAAGTCCATGTAGAGTTAGTTACCAGAGCTTTAGAAAGAACATGTCTTATTTTAACCTTGATCAAAGCAACCAACTTTATATTCCTTCCTTTTCCTTCTGACCATCTTGATCTTTCATTAATTCAGAGTTGTCGAAGGATTTGATCTGTCTTCTGTTTTCTTTTCCTCATCTCAAGGCTTTGGCAAAGCCCTTCAGCAAAATCCAGTGAAGCGTTATTATCCAGGTCATTTCTGGGTTTTTTTTCCACACTTTGATTTTCAAAGCTTTAACCAACTTCTTATCGAGTCCCAGTAGAAAGTCATCCAGCTTGTTCTCTTGGTTTGCCCGTTGTATTTCTACTTTGGCTCTTTCTCTGACTCATCATCCACACTTTACTCGGTGACATCCCATAATCACCAGCCCTTTGGTGGAGAGCGTCAATGCAGGCAAAATTATGATTCTTTTCAAGAGATCTTCCTGCAACAGGCAGCCTGGCAAAGTTTTGCCTCAAGCCCCAACTCCTGGGATGCATTAAACGGGGTTCGTTCCACTCCTAATCTGTTTTCAATCATCCTAAATGGGAACTGCAAAACTTGGGCAGAAGCCATTTAAAGGAGTCAGAGAGAGAGAAAGAGAGAGAGCGAAAAAAGAGAAAGAGGGAGAAAACAAGAGAGAAAGGGGGAGAGAGATAGAGAGAAAGGGGAGGGAGAGAGAGCGAAAAAAGAGTAAGAGGAAGAAAATGAGAGAAAAGGGGGAAGAAAGAGAGAAAAGAGAGAAAGAGAGAGCGAAAAGAGTAAAAAAGAAAGAGGGAGAAAACAAGAGAGAAAAGGGGAAAAGAAAGAGAAAGAGGAGATAGAGAGAGTGAAAAAAGAGAAAATGAAAGAAAGAGGGAAAGAGAGAGAAAGAGAGAGAGGGAAAAGAGAGTGAAAAAAGAGAGAGGGAGAAAATGAGAGAAAGGGGAAAAGAAAGAGAAAGAGAGCGAAAAGAAAGAGTGAACAAAGAGAAAGAGGGAGAAAACGAGAGAAAGGGGGAAAGAAAAAGGATGAGGAGTGAAAGAGAGAGAGAGAGAGGAAAAAAGAGAAAGAGAAAATGAAAGAAAGGGGGAAAGAGAGAGAGAGAGAGAATGTCTGCTTTAAAAGGGAGTAACAAATCGGCACCACAGAAGTGCCCTGCAACACGTGTTTCTGGCCAGCCCTGCTGGGAGCAAGCATTTGCCTGCGAGTGGGGGGGGCAGGAGCTGTCTGCAGAGAGACCTTCCCGGGTTCAAGTCCCAGCGGGGAGGCTGGGGAGAGGCGCCGCCAGCAGCAGTGATGCTTCACCAGAGGAGGCATCGGAGGTCAGGGCTGCTTCCTCCGGTCGGATGAGCTTCCCTCATGTCGGCGAAGACAGCCAGCCCCTTGCCAGCCTCGTCTGGCCTCAGAGGCCTCGTGGGGGGGGTGCTTGGATGGGGCACTGCTCGGACATCCCCGAAGCTGAAGAAAGCCTCCTCAAAGAAGGCAAGACCGAACCAGGGTGGGTGTCGAACCAGGGTGCCTGTTCACTCGGGAAGGAGAAGGCAAGGCTGATAATGCTAAGCAGGGTCTGGCCCGGTTCGTCCTTGGAAGGGAGACCACCGGGAAGTTCCAGAGCAGACCAGAAGCAAAAACGGCAGCAGCGAGCCCTTCCGAACTCCGGGCGTCTGTCACACGCCCGGGAATCAGCTCAAAGGGCTCTCGCTTATTTATTCATTCATTCATTCATTCATATTCATTCAGTTCCTCTGCTAGTCAGTATTTTTACTTGCTTCCATGATCGAGGTGGCCTGCCCAGCGGGCCCCAGGGCCAGTTACCGGATGGTGGTTTATTCCCAGCCTCAAGGATCGGAGAGTCCGTCTCAGGGCAGGGTGAAAATAAGGCTCTGCTTTTTGGCACATGCAATCTGGTGGTGCTTCGAGCTCACCGTTGTGGCCGCCGTCTTGACTTTCCTGACCGTGCTCCACGGACACCCCCAGGCAGCGGCGCCTGGCTTTCTTTGCTGGCTCTCTTAAGGGTGGGAAGACCCCTGCGGACCCTCCTCCGACCCCAGGAAAACCCGTTGCCGTTTCTAAAGCCCAAAGCCCATTTCTAAAGCCGCTTTGGCCAGCGAGAGGGGCGGCGCGTGAATTTAAGAAAGCCAGTAAAGCGATTTAGCGGCTACACAGATGAATTCGCTGCCTGGCTCGATGCCCCGCGTCCCTCCGCGTCCGCCTGGCCTGCAAAGCGTATCAGAGCCCCCCAGATTTCTGTCCCATCCTTTGCAGATGTTATCCAAACCCTGAATCCTGAGCCGAGCCGAGCCAAGTGCGAGCTGTTGGCTCCTTCCCGCTTGTGAACCCCTCCAGATGTTCTAGGGCCGCCTGGGAATTCTGGGTAATCCTCTGGAGGGCACCTGGCTGGGGCAGGCTGGATGAATCGCTCGCTCGCTCGCTTTCCCCCTTCTCTCTCTCTCCTTGTCTGAGCAAAGAAGGAGGCGAGGAAGAATTATGACCTTGCAGCAGGCACCGTGGGGGCGGGCGGTTGTATCAGCACCGACACCCGGAAACCTTTTTCCCGGCTGCCAAAACGTTCAGCAAACACCGGGTGGATGCAATTCGGCAAGGCAGCTTTTGGGAACAACGGGGGCCTCCCCCAGGAGGCTTTGGCGTGGCTGACCGGACTGTGTCATGCCACGGGCCGTTTCCCTGGAGCAAACACGTGCTGCGAATGTGCTGCCGCTGGCTGCGGTGGGGAGTGTTTTTTTGGCCAGGCGCCGGAGCGGCTCTCCAAGCTGCTTTGTTCCCAGGACGGCCGAGCACCTTTCCGGGCTTTCCGAGCACCCTTCAGCGTCACTGGACGAAAGCTCTCGTGGTGGGCCCGACGAGTAGCCGGCGCCTGAATAAGAATCACTCAAAACGCTGCATTCTTCCGACAGGAGCCGCGTCTTTCCCGATAGACCCCGTGCGATTGTCTCGTCCTCGGCACGCCGAAGGACAAAATTCACAGTACGAACAAATATTTTGCGTGAATTTTTCTTAAAAGGGAGAGGCAGCTGCTCAGCGCCCGTCCCCGAACTCTCCTCTTTCTGGAACTGTGCGGATGCTCTGGGGATTCTTCCACCCGGCTCCGTGTGCAACGCCAAGACAAGCCCGGTTTTGTTTTATGTTTTTCAAGCGCCGACCGGGTCGTTCGCTGCAGCTTTTCCAACAGGATGCTTTCCCCCCCCAGGCAGGATCGTAAATACATCTTGATTCCTCCAGGTCACGTGGGAACAGCGAAGCACGCCTCTCTCTCGGGCGTGTGGCCTCGCTGAAGCTTTCGGCAGTGGTGCTGAATCAGAACAAACCGCACTCTGGCCAGGGAGCATTCAGGGCGGCCGAGCCACCGCATTTTTACGGAGAGTTGTGGCTGCAGAAAGAGGCTCGCGGCGGGCAAAACGGGACAGGAAACGGCTTGTCCGGAGCTGGCCTTTGCACGGGGATGCGGCATGCGCGCCAGAGGTGCGCAGCGGAACACAAGCAGATCAGGCACAGCTGTCAAAATAAACAGGGAGGACTCCCGGGTGCCGGTAACAATGTGGCTGGGCATGTCCGCCGCCGGAGCGCAAAATGCTCCGGGCCCCTTCCAGCAAAGAAGCCGCAGCAAGGAAGGCTGCGCCAGAGGAAAAGCGCGTGTGGTTATTTCGCTCGACTTGCAGGAAGCGGATCCCAAGGAAGCCGCGTGAGCCCCGGTGCCCCCCGCCACCTTGGGAAGCTTCCCTGGTGCTGCCGAGGGGCACGTCGACGGGCACGGCAGGCGAGCTGGCCGGGAGCCTTGGCCTGTGGCGGCGCTTGCAGACCGTTTGCTCCCGGACCCTTCCCGCTTTTAAGAAGCGCTTATTAAACTTACGCGCCACCAGCTCGCGACAAGCGGAAGACGACGGAAGGCCAAAGAGCGCCTTCGTTCATTCGTGTCATATTTTACGCGGCTGCTAGTCCTCAACTTATGATCATTTAGGGAGCATTCAGAGTTAGAACGGCACTGGAAAAAAGGGGCTTACGACTGGTCCTCGCCCTTATGACTGTTGCCGCGTCCCCACGGTCACTGATCAAAATTCGGCCAAACCGCATGGATTGGCAAGGGCGGAAGCGTCCCAGGGCGGGGCGGTTGCCATTTCCGACCTTCCCGGCCGGCTCCTGAGAAGCAAAGTCATTGGAGGAAGCGGGGTTCGCTTCGTGATCACACGATTCGCTTAACAACAGCAGTGATTCGCTTAACAGCCATGACAAAAAACGAGGCGCGGTTAATTTAACAACCGCCTTGCTTCGCAACAGACATTCTGGTCCAATTGTGGCTTGAATTGTGGTTGAAGGTTTTGGGTCTTAAATATTTGCCGCCAGCCCCTTATGGTGGTTGGATGGAATTTTACACCGTATTAAACATATGCGAATCGTTTGCTCTAAGGGCCACACTTTGCGACACGCCGGTCCAGAGCAGCGTTTCTCACCCCACAGCTGGCTGGGGAATTCTGGGAGTTGAAGTCCAGCCACCTCCACGCAACCAACGCATGCTCTGGAGAGCCTCCTTGCTCTCGCTGCAACACCGGAGTGCGCCTGCGGGTGCTCGCCCTGCGCCCCGAGGCTTTCTGCAGGGAAAGCGGCGTACCCAGCTGGCGCCCCCTCCAAAGAGGCGGGCCGCCTCCCAGCATTCCCTCGCCAGCCTGCCTCCTGCTGAGGATGCTGGGAACTGAAGCGGAGACCGGGGAAGGCCCGGGCCGCAGAAGGCTCGTCCCTCCGCTGCCGCCGCTCCAGGGCAGCGTTTCTCAGCCCGGCTACTGCAGACCCGTGGCCCTCCGCTGCCAGGACTCCCCAGCTCCAGGAGGACCTTCCAAACCGCCTGCCCGGTTCCCTGCCGTTCTCTTCTCGGCAATGTCCGTTCTCGACAGAGCTGTGGAAAAGGGAACGTTTTGGCTCCTCTTCTCGCGCCCTGCTGCTGGAACCGGACGGCTGGACCCAAAGCCCCCCGCTTCGGCCCTCCATCTCCCTGCACTGCGACGGTTCCCTGAGCGACTCCCCGGCCGCAGACTGTCGGTCTTATGCTGCTCTCCGTTTCCCGTCTCCCCCCGCCAACCTGGTGAACGCAAGGAGTTTATGTTGGTTCATTTGTCTGCAGGGGGTGGTTGTCTGCCTGTCAGCGTATTAAATGTATGCGCTGCCCATCTCGCCATCCGAAGCAACAAGGGCGTTGTCCTCTAGCAGCGCCACGTGGGGGGACCGCCGTCTCCCCCAAAGAGGGCCCCCCAAGCCATCCCGCGGCTGACCTCTCTCCTCCTTCTGGCTGCAGACCAGCGGATCGGCACCTGCTTCTCCGCGCTCATCGGTGGACGGTGCGCAGGGGAGCTTCCTGGCCAGTACACCAAGATGCAGTGCTGTTGTGACTCGGGGCGCTGCTGGGCTGTCGGACAAACCCCGGAGATGTGCCCTGTACGGGGATCGGGTGAGTGAAGCACCCGGCACCTCACCGGTGCTTTCGCGGGGGCTCGGGGCCAAGTCGGGCCCCCGAGGAGGCCCAGGGAAGGGAAAAAGGCACACGGCACAGAGGGTGCAAAGCAGCTGTGGTTATTCCGCTGGGGTCAGACGCTTACAGCTCCCTTTACCTGTTCTCATTAATGTCGCTGCATCTTTTGCAAAGTGGTGCAGCACCTCCAAAAGGTGTCTTCGGCTTTTTTGGCATGCGCATGGTTGGCCCGGCTCCCTCGAGTTGCAGGTGTCCCAGCAGGGCTTGCCTGGAGCTGCACAGGTGCGGCCAACAACCAGGGGTAGTTTTGGAAGCAGCCTAGTCCAACGGTGATGAACACGGCTGCCTCAGTGTTTCGAAGATATGGTACTTAATTTGCATGGATGCCTTTTGAGGTCTCTCAAAAGCTTTACACAGACTTGTTCCTGGTAGTCCCCAACGTACGACCATTCATTTAGCGACTGTTCAAAGTTACAACAGCACTAGAAGAAGTGTCTTTCCACCAGTTCTTGTGCTTACGACCATTGCAACAACCCACGAACACATAATCGCATTTGGCAACAGCATGTATTTCCAATGGTTGTAGCATCCCAGGGTCACATGATAATCATTTGTGGCCTTCCCAGCTTTCCTCCAAGGAGCAAAGTCAAGGGGGGGATGCTGGAGTCACTTAATTATCATGTGTTTCACTTAACAATTGCAGCAAAAAGGTTGTAAAATGAGGTGTAACTCATTTAACAATCGCATTGTGTGGTGATGGAAGTTCTGGTCCCAGCTGGGGTCGTGAGCTGAGGACTACCTGTGCTTGAGCGGCTGCTGGCTGGTGTGCTTCTCTTCCTCCTCCTTTCCTTCCTCCTTCCCTCCCTTCTTGATTCTCCTCTTTCTCCTACTTCTCTTCTTCCTTTTTCTCCTCCTCTTTCTCCCCTCCCCTCCCCTTCATGCTCCTCTTCCTCCTCCTCTTCTTTATCATCCTCTTCTCCTCCTCTTATTCCTCCTCTTCTTCCCTCCCCTCCCTTCTTGCTCTTTCTCCACCTCCTCCTCTTCCTTCTCCTCTTCCTCTTCTTTATCATCCTCTTTCTCTTCCTCTTTCTTCTCCTCTTCCTCGTCCCCCCTCCACCCTCCCCTC
>JANHZU010096744.1:0-10200 GCA_032468055.1 Acrochordus granulatus
AATCCAGTCCAGTTGCCTGTTTTTTTAAACTTTGTTGCGATGCAATTACCCTGGACGAGTGAGAGTCTTCACAGACATGAGTGGGCACTAAAAAGTCTGCATCTCCCTCTTGTGGGTGGCAATGACCATGACAGCTTGGAGACAGCTCTTAGTCTTGATTGCAAATCGTGGATTTAGGCTGTCCCTGACCACTTTTCAAATGCATTTATTTTGTCTTTTTCAGTCCTACAAGGTCACTGAGATAATTTGTTTAAGCTTCTTGCTGAAGGCTAGCGCATCAGAGAGAGAGAAAAAATAGATAATGCGGCCCTTTTCCTGTAGTGCTAATTTACTGCATTCAAGGCACATTTTATATAGCTCTTTAAAAAATTACAAATACAGGTAGTCCTCGACTTACAGCCATTCATTTAATGACCATTCAAAGTTACAACAGCACTGAAAAATGTGATTTATACAAGTCCTCACACTTTCAACCAACGCAGCAGCATCCCCACAGTCACATGATAAAAATTTGGGCATTTGGCAACTGTCATGTCTATATAATGGTTGCAGCATCCTGGGGTCATGTCATCCCATTTGTGACCTTCCCAATTAACTTCCAACAAGAAAAGTCAATAAGGGAAGCCACATTCACTTAATACCACCTGATTCACTTAACAACTGCAGTAATCTGTTTAACGAACATGACGAAAAAGATTGTAAAAATCAGGTATGACTCACTTAATAACCACCTTGTTTAGCAATGGAAATTCTGGTACCAATTGTGGTCATAAGTCAAGGACTACCTGTAAATAGCTCTTTCTTTCCCTACAAAGCAAGCTGGGAGCCCTCCTCCATCATTCCTCAGGAGGAGGAAATGAACGAAAGCATGATCTAAAAATTGTATTTAAAGGCAGAAGGGAAACCTGTTCCTCTTTTTGACTCACTTTCTTTTGCTTGGCAAGATGGTCATCTGGCAAATTGGGACTCAATTCATGCATGTTTTTCCATCTCTCTGTTATTCCTCCTCCTGTAGTGGGTGCTGAAAAAGATTTGTCTGGATCCTGGAGGAGGTTGCCTCCATGTACCCCGAATCCACCACGGACTCGCCAGCTAGATTCTCCAACCGACAGACTGGATCCCCAGGTATGATTTACAGGTGAGTGTGAGCTCCAGCCAACCTCACATCTCTTGCAAATCCAGTCCTTACAGAACAGGAAAGTCCATGTTTGTTATCTGCTGGACCTTCTGAAACAAGAAGGAAGCATCTGAGTGGCCCTTGGGGGTGCCATATAAGAAGCAGTGTACTGTTTTTCCTGACTACGGGTAGTCCTCAACTTACGATCACAATTGGGACCAGAATGCCATTGCTCAGCAAGCTGGTTGTTAACTGAATCACAGCTGATTTTACAACCTTTTTGCCATGGTTGTTAACTGAATTACTGTGGTTATTAAGTGAATCTAGCAGTCATTGATGACTTCTCCCATTGACTTGCTTGTCAGAAGCTGGCTAGGAAGGTTGGAAATGGTGATCTCATGACTCTGGGATTCTACAAGCATCCTAAATGCATGTTAGTCTCCCAGTGCCCAAACTTTGATCATGTTGACCGTGGGGATACTGCAATGGTCATAAAAGAGAGGATTTATTGTAAATTACTTTATCAGCACTGTTGTAACTTTGAATGGTCGCTAAGTGAATGGTTGTAAATCGAGGGCTATTTGTAACCCAAGAATGTGGCAGGTGGATGTGCTGGACTTTATATTTAATTTTGAGAAGTAACATTGCTGGTGGCGATGCGAGGCATCTTCTGAATGAAATCCCCATCGTGGCTTTTGTTGGTATGATGCTTCGGTGTTTAGCAGAAGTCGCACGAGGCAGCCTGTAGACAGAACCCCAGAAATCCCCTGTGTTGCAAGCCAAGATAATTCTGCCCTCAAGGGAGAGAATCCCTCACAGAAGGTAACCCACTCCCTGTAATATTGGAATGAGCGTCCTGCGGAAAAACGTGGCCGCCTGGCTGAGCTTGATGAATGAGGCTCTGCAATTCTCTGGAGACCTATGGTTTCTTTGACCCATGTGCAGGCAGGAAGAAAGCCCATGCATCCTTTCTCTTCTCTGCCACATGGCCCACAGCGGGCCGGAGCTATGGTGATAAGCCTCCAGAGCCGCAAGTGATGGTGGCTGAGAAGTTGGGGGTCTCCCACCAAGGAGCAGCAGCTTCTTACTCTTAGCAGGAAGACCCACTGAAGGTGGCCGCTTGCAAACATCAGGGTCCTCTTCAATATGCTCCAGCATGTCCATCTTCCTCTTTCCTGGAAACCATGATTAGTCTCCATTTTGGTTGGCACACAGTACCCAAGTATGCCGTGAGAGAGAGGGCTAAGGCAAGAGAGATCCCCACATCCAGCTCACCTGAAGATGCTACTTAAATTTGGAAATTAGAAGGGAGTATTCCGCACTGTAAGTCGTCCTGGACTTATGACTACAACTGAAACTGGAATTTCCATCACTAAGCGAGGCAGTTGTTAAACCCAATTTTATGACCCTTTTTCTGAGGCCGTTAAGTCTAGCTTCCCCCACTGACTCTGCTTGTCAAAAGCCAGCTGGAAAGGTTGCAAATGGCAATCACATGACCCCAGGATGGTACAACTGTTGTAAATACGTGCCGGCAAGTGGCCAAATTTTGATCATGTGACCCTGGAGATGCTGCAATCGTTGTAAGCACTAGGACAAGTCAAAAGACACTTTTTCAGTGTTGTAACTTTGAACAGTCACTCACCAAATGGTCATAAGTCAAGGACTTCCTATAATTAAAAAAAGGAGATTCAACAGCTCTTTTCTCTGGAATGTTCCTTGCCTTTTCTCAGCCTCATTTATTTCACCTCATGAGAAACTTTTTTTCCATGGGAAAAGAGGGACTGGAGGATCTGAGGAACACTCAGCTGATTGCTTCCTTCCTGAGCCTGTACCTCCAAATTAGCTGGATTAAATTCCTTCTTTTTTTATTAGAAGCAAGTAGTAATCCTGGTTTTCAACCTGAGCAGGAAACTTCCTCAGCAGCCAATAACTTTCAATAAACAACATTTTAAAAACGTACAAAGTGCAATAATGGTCATTGCATAAGGTCTTCAGGATGTCATTTCCTGGTCGAACCTAAAGGGTAGTCAGAAACCTCCATCTCTTGCATACCCACCCTTCCTTTTGCAGTTTATACTTGCTCCACTTATGGTGCTGTTGACCCAATCATCTTGAACCAAGAAGACCCAGGTGACCATAGAGTCTTGGATTGGAAGACCAGAGCGTCTTGCACAAATTATGGGGAGACAGTAGGCAGTTTGCACCCTTCTTTGCCTTTTCTTTTTAAAAAAAAACTGTGACTTGTGGAATCTTTCTTCTTTCTTTTCCCTTGTGCTGTCGGAAGTGCTCGTTACGGAAGTCCCAAAAGACAGCTCCAGTTTTACAGGTAACTTTATCCTTTTTTTTCTTCTCTCTGTTCTCCAAGCCTCCAAATTTCATTTTGGAAAAATTCAGGGGTTCCCCCCAACTCTCAGTGACCATCACTGTGGTGAGGGACCACAAAAGTAAAAAATAACTGGTGTGCATTTCTCTTCTTTGGCAAATGAGATATTAGTGGCAAATGAGATCTTCCAGGTGTCGTCTTGTAGATGGAACATAGACCTTTCGCAGAGGGTGAGGAAGCAAAAATATTTTGGTAGAAAGGTTTGGTGGTATGAAGGTATGATGAGTTTCTAAATTTCAGGTTATTGTCATTATAAAAGTTCTTTTTACAGGTAGTCCTCAACTTACGACCACAGTTGGGACCATCACTAAGCAATGCAATTGTTAATTCAATCACTCCCAATTTTACAACCTTTTGCTGCTGTCATTAAGCAAATCTGGCTTCCCCCATTGACTTTGTTTGTGGGAAGCTGGCTGGGAAGGTCACAAATGGCAATCATGTGACTCTGGGATGCTGCAACCATCGCAAATACATGCCAGTTGCCAAGTGCCCAAATTTTGATCATGTCACTTTTATCAGTGCTTTTGTAACTTCAAACAGCTGTTAAACAAATGGTCATAAGTCGAGGACAGCCTGTAATATGGTTTTGGACAACTTTCAAGAGAAGATTGGATCTATTCTTTATTTTCAATTTTCAAAATTGCTTATTTTCAAAATTTTCAAAATGCTTATTTTCAAAAGTTACAAAAGTAAAATTCCAGGAAGTGGTATTCACTTCAGCTGATCAAAGTTAGCAGCCTCAATTTTAATATTCCATACCTCCCTGACACACGTTTCTGTTGGTATGAAGATCTTGAATTTTCTCTCTGGACTGTTGAAATGTGCATTGGATTAAGGCCAAAGGATCAACTTGCTCTTCTTCTGATTCAAAGCTTCCCTCTAGCCATGATTTACTTGAGCTAGCAAACCTTGGGCTGTCTCTCTGAGCAACCAACCAACCTTCCAGGGGGGTTAGGAGAATAAAATTGGGGCTTGGTTCCCCAGGCTTCAAGGAGGGATAGAAATAAAACCAAAAATAAGATTTACCTTGCAGGAGCAAAGCTGAACAGAGTGTGATCATCACCATATTCCCACCACTGAGTTCCCACATTCAGGAAGGTGCCACAACTTTTTGGAGGCTTGGAGGATGTCAGGCGATACATCAGTGGATGTTCTGCCAACTGCAGAGCTCCAGGCACCTTCCTTGGCATCCACTGGCAGTGGTGGGTTGGCAAAGTGCAGGCAAATTAGCTTTTCCCCAGAGCCGGACTGGGAGGCTCTCCAGCCCCTGTAAATCGAGGAAGATGCATTAAGAGGAGACAGAAAAGCAGAATTGCTTCTCACCACATCCTTTCATCCCTCTGGATAGCAAAAGGAATTGGAAATGTCTACATTGGCAAAAGGATAGCTGGGGAGGGATGAAATGAGTGGAGCTGGGTTTGGACACCTCTCAGCTCACCCTCATGGGCATCGGGCATGGAAGTGGTTTAGTGCCCTGCAGAAGTTTTCTCTTTGCAGAGATGTCCAAGGATCCTTACTCTGTAGCATCCATTGCTGATGTTCAGAAAAGGATTTTCTGCATAGATTCAGTCTTTGGATACTTGGGGTGTGGGGCTGGCATTTTCTGTGGCCTTGCCTGGCAATCTGAGGATGAGGCTGATTCCAAATCTGGACCAAGGAATGAGCAAATGTCTTGGGAAGACAAAAGGTTGGAACTTGGATTGTTGGGGGTGGGACATGGAGAACTTGAATTATGACATTGGATTTTGGCTTGTTGGAAGGTGGGATATGCAGAAGCTGAATCGTCGTGTTGAATATTGGCTTGTTGGAAGGCATGATATGGAGAAGGTGAATCATGACATTGAATCTTGGCTGTTGGAGTGTGAGACATGGAGATGCTGAATTGGGGCATTGGATCTTGGCTTCTTGGGTGCAGGATGGTGAAACTGAACCATGATTGTGGATCTTGGCTTGTTGGGGTGGGACATAAAAAACTGGATTGTGACAAATCTTGGCTTGTTGGAGGGCAGATCTTGGAAACTATTATTCTTATGGGAGAGAAGTTTTTACATGAAGAACAGTAGATTTCATTGTGAGTGTTCTTTTTTTGGCTGTCTATAAAACATGAGCTGAGCTTTTAGCTGCCACATGGTGTAACTTTGGCTCTTTCCTCACCTTTCTGAAATTCAGGAAAGTTAGGAATATTCAGGGGTCAAAACAGGTAATCTTGACCTGTGCTGTGATTTTTCCAAGAAAATTAAGTGCATAGGACACTGCAACCTTGCTTATAATGAAGACCTCGCTGACTATACAGCTAACAAAGAATCTATTCCAGTATTTCTTAAACCTGGCCACTTTAAGATGGGTGGATTTCAACTCCCAGAATTCCCCAGCCACATAAGGTCCTACTATTTATGGACTTTTTGCTGAAAACTAAAAAAAAATTAATTTGGATGTATGAGTTTGATGATCAGAAAGGGCAGAATCTGGGAAAAAAGGGAGGCAGGATATAAACTCAGAGAAAGAATAAAATATAAATTCATTTATAACTGCTGTAAAGAAGATTGGAAGCTGTTGTTTATATTCTTTTTTCTGCCTTTTCTCTTTCCTGTTTAGCACAGGATGACCCTAGAAACTAACAGAGCAGAAACTAGCAGAGAACATCCCATTATGGCTCTGCAGAGCTTCTGAGAACATGGAAATGCAAATAAATTACTTTTTTTTTTGTCTCATGAAAGTAGCTGCCTGCCGCTCCTTAAAGCAGTCCTCTCCATGTCTTATGAAGACAGCTCCATCTTCAACCCATTAAAGCTGTTTCCCCCCCAGGATTTTCCAGCTGCATCAAAATTAAAACCCAAGCAAGTGAATTTTGGCCAGAATGGTGGGGATCGCAACAGATCCAAGCACCTAAACACTCCCCCATCCTTTGCAAACTCTGGAAATCTTGGGCGACATCTCTCTCAGTGGCTGCCTAAGTTTCCATCCTGGAAAAACATTACAGGATTTATTTGGTGTGTTGAATTGTGGGCTTTGGAGAAAGAGCTTCTATTTGTCCCAAGTATCCTTTGATCTAGAGAGGGAAGGTCTTCCCATCCGTCATCCTCTCTTGTCTCCACTGTGACAAGCAACGGGGCTGGGAAGTCACCTTTGTCCAGCCTCCGCCAAATCCCTGCTAATAAAAAGTGAGTGAGTGATTGATCGATCTCCGCCTTTACACCAGCAAGTAATCAGTTACTTCTTCAGAAGCTTTTAGACCTAGAGACACTCCTGAATAATTTAGCTTGGGCAGCAGCCTTATCTTCATAACCGACTTAATGGATTTCCTGCTAAGTTTTCTTCCAATGCTCGAGGGATTTGCGATGGCTTTTGACAACTGGACGTTCCTCTCTCTCTTCTTCCCCCCCTTTTGCAACCCATGGAAGGCCACGCCTGTGCGCTGTTTTCCACCCGGCCGTGGGAAAATCTAATAAGCCAGAAGTTTTCTTTTAATGAGCAGGTTTGCCAGCCATCAGGTGAGTGGGGACTCCAAATGGAAACAAGCAAAGGGATCACTAGCTTAGATTTAGGGGGGAAACCAAAGACGAGCACCCACCCAACCCCAGCTGTAGCAACAGAGAATATTTTGGTAGCTGGGCTTGGAGAATAGCTTAAAAAACTTAATCATCCACCTTTCTCACTTTTTAAAGGAATTTTGGCTGTCTTTTTAGGGAGAAGGAAAGGAAACTCCTGGGAGAAATGAGATGGCGTCTACATCCCATATGGGGATTTGGTTTCGGCAGCTTTGCATGCAGACCACATTTGCCAATCTCAACTGTAGTTTAGGGCAAGAAAGGGGATGCCCCCATCTCTAAGTAAAGTAGATGGATTTGCTATGGATTTTTTGGATTTTCTTTGGTATGGATTAAAATTTTTTTATGGATTTTCTTTGCTATGGATTTTTTTCTTGTCTTTTCCCCCTGAAACTATCCCAAATTTGTTGGGATATGTGTAGGATTGGCAAGCTGGCAGCATCAGGGTATCTTTTCCAATCAGGAATTCCTTTCTCTCTGTTTCATTTTGGGGGGAAAGGATGGATGGGATGTTTCCTAGATCCCCCTCCTCAAATAGGAGTCAATTGCCTCTTGTTAATGCATCAAGTTAGATTTTCAAGGGGGTTCATGATCTGCATGGCCATGTGAAAACTGTGCATGTGTTTTTTATTTATTTTTGCAGCCCAGAATTTATTTATGTTCAAATTTCAGTTGCTGCTTTTCACAGTCACCTTATCTTTTATTATTTGACTTTAATTAGAAGTCCTGCCACTACCCTCCAGCAAATACCTTTGAGATGTAGGTTGAAAAATTTTAGGAATCAAAATAAGATGCGGGAGTTGTTTTCAAACTCAACTCGGGCTCAGACTTTACCTAACCAAGTTATTTTTATGGTTTGTCACAGCCAGATATTTAGATTTGGCATATTTGTCCATCTGTTGAGCCCTTTCCGAGGACCTGATTATTGTTGTTATTTAGCCTCATCTGTTTTCTTGAAGGAAGGATCTCATACAGACTCGCAAACAAGGACAGGATATTACACAAATCTGTTAAACGGAAGCAGAGTCATTTTACTCCTGAATCTAAAACTTCAGTCCTTTGCATCTCACAAAAGACGAATTCGGGTTTCCTTTATTTTCCAAACTGGAGAGGGAAGAATTTAGCTTCCATGGCTTCTGACATTCTGCAGTAAAAACTCCCAGTCCATAAATATCTAGTCTTGTAAATCAGAATCTGTAACCACGGTTTAATTTGGAACCACAGATATTTTGCCAAACCAGATTACTACAAGATGCCAATCAGGACATTTTTTTAAAAAATGCATGAAAATCAAATGGCTTCATTTTGATAAGGCAAATTAAGGTCTCAAAGCCAAAAAATGGGCATGCTTGCCACATTAGCTATTGCCTGCAATCCATAACAGGAAATTATGTGGCTAATGGTCCCATCCTCGGCAGCTTTAATTAGTTCAGGGGCAAACAAAAAAATTATGGACGATGTAGTCCGTGGTCTTTAAACTCTCTGCTCGCTCCAATCTCAATTTCTTTGAGATTGTTTTAATTAATAATAAATTGAGAATGGCTAAGGAATGCCAAGCATCCTCAGCAATTTTGCTCCAAATCAATGGGTATTGTGCAACTGTCTCAGCAGCCAAAATCTGATTTTTGAATGAAAGGGCTGCTTTTTTTTTTGTAGGGGGGAGTAAGAAAAATAGATACAAACTTTCTCCTGGCTGAACATATCTAATATTTATGCCTCCCAGAAAATGGGTGTTTTGGCCCTGCCCTTCAGTAGAGAAAATAATTTGGCCCCACCTCTGAAGAGGAATCATATCTCTTATTAAATCCAGGTCACCCTAGCTGTAGGCTGCATTAAAAACCAGGAGGTGGGCTGAAAAATTAGTATCTCTCTAAGTTTAGTGGGATCCAAAGTCTTTTTTTTTTGCATGGGAACGGAGAATTATAGTCCATAAAGAGATACAGTATTTTACTTAGCCACCTCAAAATTTAGAAAAATTTGAAATAATAGCATGCAATTTTTTTGAATTACCAAATCTGCACATGTGGATGTGTAGACATGAGGCTCTCCTTTTAAAGCCATTCATAGTTGTTTTCATCCATTAATATTGAATTTAGAATTCCAAAGAGATCCTTACCCTAACCCTTACAGGTTCTTGAAAATGATTTTTTTTCTTTGTTTTCAGCCCTGTTTCCTCCTTTTAGCTGATTTGGTTCTTTCCAATCCTCTTTCCTGCACTTCTGCTGTTAAGAAAGCAGTGATGGATTGAATGAATGTGACAGGACAGCATTTGATGAATTTGAGAGAGCAGGTTTAAGGTGCAAACTTTTAAAATTTTCTGCTGCTTTTTGGTGGCTTGGAAAAGGAGCCGCTGGTATGCGAAAAATACTGTTGTGCTGATTTGGGGCTCGAGAACCTTTGCATCCATACAGCTTCCCTTGGTGAAAAAGTTTGCAAGCTTCTCCATCTTTTATAAAAACAGAGGCAGGATTCTGAACATGTTGTACAGAATTCTGGGGGTTGAAGTCCAGCCATCTTCAAGTTGCCAAGTTTGAAAAACTCTGCACTTAGAGGGATCCTGAACCTTATTAAATTGTGGTCTGTTTCCCTCCCAAAATAGAGACCCCCCCATCAAATGCCTCAGTGCCCTTCCTCATCAAATTCTCAGCAGCCTCCTTTAACACTTGCTAATTTCTCTTTGCTTTTAAACCATGATTTACCAGAAATAAATAGGACATCAGTCTCCTGTGATAAAATGCAGCCTTTAGCACTATCTTTTCAGGCAATTATTTTTCTGCCCTCTATCCAAATCCCAATGGGATAGTACAAAGCAGTCTGGGAAAAAATGGGATTGGCCACCCTCACCTCATAGTATTCATTTTGTGAGCACACCACTCCACAGTGCTCTCCAAATTGCTCTCGTCAAATGATCACCTTCTCCTGTGCATGGTTGTTTTAAACAATGGGAGTTTTAAACTCCAGCACCGGCAGTCCTCAACTTACATAATTGGGACCAGAATTTCTGTTGCTTAGCAAGGCAGTTACACAAAGCCATCTTCCCCCATTGACTCTGTTTGTCAGAAGCTAGCTGGGTAAATAGCAAATGAAGGTCACAAATGGCAATCGCATGACCCCAAGATGCTGCAACTGTCATAAATACATGCTGCCCGAAT
>JANHZU010096755.1:0-10200 GCA_032468055.1 Acrochordus granulatus
CTGTAAACAAGTCATCACATGACTGCACCCAAATTTACAACATTTTTTGCTGTGATTGTTAAGCCAGACATCACATGATCGCCATTTTCAATCTCCCCCACTGGTTTCCCCATTGACATTGCTTGTTAGGAGCCAGATGACAATCATGTAATCCTGGGATGTTGCAACTGTCATAAATAAGAGTCAATTGCCAAGTACTCACATTGCAATCACAAGACCGCAGGGATGCTGCGACAGTCATAAGTGCAAGTTTTCCCTTCAGGCTAAACCAAATCTTGCTATGCAATTCCAAAATATAATTGTAAGTCATTTTTTTCAACACCATCATAACTTTGAACATTTGCTAAACTAATGGTCATAAGTCAAGGACTACCTGTATTTAAATACATAATCATAGTTACCCTCCAGTATGGTTAGGATATTGATGTAAGAGAAAGGCTGGCAGAGCTAGAGGGAGGGGTTAAACAAGGCATCACCTTAGAATCCCTCTATAGCCATAAGAGAACAAGTTCTTATTCCCCTTGTATGCTGTTGGCCCTTATCTAGTTTTGACTCAATGCATACTGTTAGTCTGAGAAGATTTCTGTGCATAGGCAGTAGCAATAAATCAATTATTTTGAAACTTCATATGTGGACCTGGTTAACTTGAGCAAGACAATTGGGTACCTTTGCATTTTGGACAGAAGATCATGGGCTTTTGTACAAAATGAGTGCCTTGGTAAGAGAAAGGTTACCCATTCATAAATAATAGTAGTTAGTGTAAAATTTGAGTTGTGCTTACTATTTCATTATTTAGAAGCCTTCTAAAAGTCTATATTTTCACCTAAGCCTTCTATTTATGAATGCTAGATGGCTTTTTTTCTCCCACTTTAACTGTGCATTACAAAGTACATATTCATTAAATGTTTTTGTGTTACTACTGTTTTATAATCTATATACTGTTTCTCTTGTCTGTAACCTTTAACTGGGCAAAATAGTGCATCATAAGGCAACAATTTTTGACTCAAAGTACCCTGAATTTACAGAATGCATTCAAAATGTGTGATCCTTGACTCCCATGGGATTGAAATTTAGCAAATTAATGGTAACTTCAGTGCTGCCACACTGCTGTGCCACTGCCCAGAGATTCAATAGACCAGTCCCAGCTTAGGCGTCCAGAGACCAGGTAGACTGGTCCCACCATTAGCTGCCAGGGGCAGTCTGTCATGGTCAAGCCAGTGGGAAGTTGGAAGTCACTGCTATTCCCACTGCTTTTTGCCCTTGGTCATTCTGTTTCTGTTTAAGTAAGGAAATATCTTTGAAATGACAATCCAATGGGTCATAGATTGTCTAGTTATTTTTAAATTGAATTGTAATCTATGTTGAAATCTTTTACAAGAAGTGGTATATAAATGTTGCCAAAGTGGGGGTGGCTAGTTGCAAAGCAGTCATGTATCTGAATTGGAAACCATTTAGACTGCTCCCTGCCACTCCCCTCAGATGGTTTCCACGATCCCACCTTTCTACCATAGCTATCTCAAAGAATATCTTTAAGGTCTGTGTGGAACACAGAGGCATTAAATATTTTGTTGCATCTGGGAGATTAACTTTACAATTTTTTTTAAGAAACCATCTTTATAACATCAGCTCAGGTAATGTGTTTGACAGGCACATAGTAAAGGATCTTGAAGCACCTTGATGCTCAAAAGGCATCTAAGGGATCTATTATCTTATGATGAAAACAAAAGCTTCCAACCTGTTTCCACCTCCCATTCTATATGAAGATGAGGGAATTGCCAGCTTAGAGTTTGGCCAGACTTATCACATTAAACTATGATTTCTCATTGCTTTTAATGATTGTAGTAGTCCCTTTTCTCATGAATGAGTTTATTTTTTTGAAGAGAGCACCCCATAGGAGGGATGAGGTGAAAGATTCTACATCAGAAATGTCCAACTGTGGCAACTTTAAGATATATGGACTTCAGCTTCTAGAATTCCTCAGCTAGCAGAGCATAGCTGGCTAAGGAATTCTGGAGTTACAATCCAAACATCTTAACATTACCAAAGTTGGAACCCCTGTTCTATAATTTTCCTCTTACTATTTCTCCATTCAGAGAACCTCCTCTTGAAGCAAAAAATGTGTTGGGGCTCTCATAAATGTCTTTGCATTTAATATGCTATAATCTTTTAAATATAAAGAATAAAGGGACCATTCCCTGTGTTTTCATATTTGTGAAAATACAATAAATATAAATATATAATATTTATTTTTTATAAATATATAAATAAATATGGAAATCTATATTTCTAGATACTGTGTTTTATCTACCAAGGCTGCAAAATCCTTACTGATCTAGAGAAAGAGCTGATTACACTGTGATGGACTCCCATGTTGGATATCAAATTTCTAGCTACATCTCCTTACTGCAATTATCACTATTCTACTGCAGTGCAGTGTATGGCAATTGTCCTCACCTTCTCCTCTTTGCACTGGCTACATTCTCAAAAAAAATGGGAGGGGAGTTTTTTACCCCATCCCAATCTTCATTCCTCAACATTGCCTTTTTGCTTTGAGGAAGAGGAAGAGGAGAGAGGGAGAGAATCAAAGCAACTTGGTTGTCTGGTTTCTGAAGAGAGGTGGAATCCCAGAATTAGGTAATGGGATGAGGCAAAGTTCCTCTCAATCAAACTATCATCATTGTATTTTCTCTGGGGCACAAATTGACATGGATTAACATCTAGAGTTCACTAGCTTCAAGTTTCAAGATGATCAGAAGCTGCACATTGTGAAGTCATGGAAGGGTGACACTAACCTGAAATGGGTGTGACATACATGAAGTTCTAAGTCTCTTACCTTGAAAAATGCAATCATTGTAGGTCACTTGCAGGAACATTGATGGCAAGTAGTTTAATATCACTTGATTATGTTACTAGATCTGGATTGCAAAATTCTAGCTGACCCTAGATGGCAGCTAAGAAAATTGCATCTGGAGTTTTGCAACCCATTACTGGAAGCCTGACATGATGTTATTGAAAGAGCCAAACAGTTTGAATGTCTTGTGAAATTTAAACTGTTTTCCTATTCCCATATACAATATTCAGTGACATTCAGAGTGCTCAGCTCTTTTTCCTTCACTCATTCAGTACAGAAGCAGCATTTAGAAGGAATGGATTGGGATGTCTTCTAAACAGCCTTCTGTCCATCCCACAATATCATAAGAAAATGTGACCAGCCACACATCACAAGTACAGCAGAAGCATGTGCTGGAAATACAGCAAGAATTTCTGAGTATGGATTTATATAACCCATACAATGGCACAGTCCAGTAGGAAGATTCCGCTTGAGACAAATATTTTGAATCTATCCAAAAATATGTCAATGGACAGCAAGGGGAAAGTATATTTTTTCCACTGACAAAATACAGTTTTTATGTGCTTTTTGCCTTCCCCCCATGGAGAATCACAAAACATCCAGGTTTTGGGGAGTTTTTTAGTATACAGCAAGTTTCAACAATATGAGATTTCAATTAAAAATTAAGTTAAAAAAAAAGCAGAGTTTGAAACACTTGGACAGCCAGTGATTTCATGTCATGGGAGGCTTATCCAGGGAATCTTTCCTTGGTTTGGAATTCATAAATGTATTAAAAAGCATAAACATGTTGCTTCCCAGTAGCTCATTTGCAATTTCTTGTTCCCTCTCTGACTCAAATATACAGATGGACTCTGAAAAATAAATGAAAGATCAATGCCTCTGTACTGCAGAATTAATCTTACATTATCCCAAGTCATCAACCATTTTTTTTAACTGTATGAAACTTTCAAACCAATATCAGTGGTAATAAAGAAGATACAAGTAGTAACAAGGCAAACAAAACCATTACCTTTTAATTAAACTAATATCCCCAAACTATATAGGCAAACTTGAGATAATTTTAATATTGAAAACAGAAAACAAAAAAACTCCCAATTTAAAAGATACAAGAGCAGTCTGAGTTATACCTAGCATAAACTTTAGGATTGATGCCATCTCATGAGGAGACAATGGGAGTTTTTTCTTTACTGTTTTTACTATTGATGTCATCTTATGAGATGTATAGTGCATAGCACTTTAATGCATAGCATCAAGCCTAAAGTTCATGCTAGGTATTACTCAGGCTGCTCTTGTATTGGATTGGGAGTTTTTTCTTGACTGTTTTCACTATTTATGTCATCTTATGAGATGTCACTGCATGGCATCAAGCCTAAAATTCATGCTAGGTATTAATTAGACTGCTCTTGTATTCTTTAGATTCAATGCAGAACTTGGAAATTATTTTACCCTTCTGGCACAAACAAATAGTATTGGAGAAAGAACACCATGCATAGTAAGCAATTCAGATGTGCAGATGGGAGATAGCTTCGCAGGGCATGGTTTGAGAGCATGTGATGTATGATTAGGTCACTTAGTTTAATTGTAAGTTCAGATTCTCAGAAAGGTTCCCTTGTGGTACATAGGACATTCCTTATTTATTAGTTGAGTGAATAGCCTCCTCAGCAGATCCTACTGAGGCCTTAAATAAAGACTGAAAAAGTCTCCACTAATTGTTGAGATTTCTGTAACTTTTTTCTAGTCTGCTTTCAATCAATTTAAAAAAAAATGCTGAACAATCTTGCTTTCTGCTGAAGTGGATGATCAAATGCGTAGGAGTGGCTGAATAAATCGCTATGAATTTCATGATAGAAAAAAGTTGAATATATAAAATAAGTAGGTATTTGTACAAACAGATCTCTCAGATAAAGACTAATGGCACTAAACTCACGTGAATGAGCTTAATTGCTTTAGGTCATACGAATGAGACTTTGGAAAGGTGGATCCACAAACTGGCTTTAGAGCAGAATTTTTCAACTTTTGTCATCGTGAAATATGACATATATATCATGCTTCCTTCCTATAAATAATTGGGTTTGTGGATAAAGAAGATAGAAAATATCCAGTGATAAGGAGCTATGGTGAAAACTTATGTTATGTGATGTTATGTGGTACATGTCAGTAGTGTGTATGTGGGAAATAGAGATATAGGAGGGAGAACAGACTTTTATCTTAAAACAATTTTGTCTTGTATTTACTCCTGAATAGGAGGAGTTGTAGCATTGGTCCTGATAAGCTTCTGAGTAGAAGTAAACAGAAGTAGAGAAAGAACAAGAAGTTGCTTTTATAGACTGTTAATTAAGCTTCTGTTCTATATAATCTTTCATGTTACAACTTGTTGACACTCTCTTTAGTCTAGTAAGGACTGGATGAGTTCTAACTAGTGTTCATGCTAGTATGTGTGGGTATATATGTATATTCATATGAGATGAGTATGAATCTTTCTGTTCTACTGATTATGTTGTAGCCAGGAGATAAGGAGGCCTGCTATAGCAAAATGACAACTATTGTTATCTCAGAAAATTTACAGATTTTAATGTGATGCTGAAGAAATGCTGCAGTTTTTTTGTAACATTCGGGGAACTACAAGGAGTAATGAGTAGTGGTGATAATATAGAGCTTTTCATGAGTCTCAGTATAAGATAAATAACAATTTATGGCAGGCACAAACATTAAGGTTGCAGCTGTATGCAGCTTGTAAAGCACCTGAACATGAGGCATGATATGAATAATCTGAAAACAAGTATATTTTCTCCCACCAGCACTATGAATAGTATTATTAGTTCATGTCAAGATTACTGAAAAATGGAGAGAAATTATATTTACTTTGGATTGATTTCTTTGTCCTAGAATATGTTGCTTCTTCTTAGCACATAAGTTAGCTTTTATCTGAAGCCCTCCAGATGTATTGGGAGAACTTCAGATTGGAAGAAGATGATTTGAGTTATAAAAACATTATTTAAAGAAGGATTAGAAGATAATGACATGTTTGAATGGTAACATGGAATTCTTTTCTGGCACACCCAGGCAAAAACAGTGGCAATACATCAAAACTAATATTACTTCTAAAGACAGCATATAACTTAAAGTAGTCAGACTTCAGTATGTTCTATAACACTATGATGCAGCACCTCTCTAGTAGTATCCTTTCATGCATGATTATCTCCAAACTAGGCTATCTTGAAGAACAGGCAGGATATTATAAGGAATTCCACAAAAAATGAGATACTGTATTTGGGGCATAGGGAATCTGATGTACACTGCACCATGTATGTGAAGATGCCTTCTTCATCTTCATGGATTATATTTTTATTTATCTGTTTTTCACATTTTTGAACTGCCCATTACACTCACAGAGATGGGAGAATCCCTGACCTATCTAAAATATTTTATTAGATTTCTGCATTATTTCTCTCCAGAAATGGCTTCAGGGAGGCTGGTAATCAAACCATTTCAAAGAGGACCCTTACTACAGAAACAGCAACATTCTCTACTCTCTTTCAAACAAATCCTATAAGAGCTGTTTATTCTGCTATTAGCAGCAGGTCAAAATGGCCCTCCAAAAAGGTTACACAAATTGAAGTTATACACTCACAATGTCTTATTAATTACTTAATGCTTCAATTAGAAACCAATGAAACTTATTTCATACTCCTTATTCATTACAGTTGTTCATCTCAAACCAATGATTCTGGGCAGCAAACTATCATAAAAACAGTTAAAACAGTTAATATAGCAGCCAAGAGGTATTATAATTTGTCTGTGTTAACACAGCCAGGAAACAGAGCCCTTCACACACTTGGGACTCCAGACTCAGGCACACAGCTAGGTCTTCATGGCCTTCCGAAAGGTCAGAAGGGTCAGGGCCATCCTAATTTCAGGATGTTCCAGAGAACAGGCACTGTGGCAGAGAAAGCATGCCTTCTGGTACCCACCAGCCGACATTTCTTGGCTGATGGGATCCAGGGCACGCCCATCCTGTCAGACAAGATTAGATGGGTAGAAAACTGGAAGAAGATGGTCCCTCAGGTAACCCAGTCCCAAGCCATGAATACCAGCACCTTGAGTTGCACCTTGAAACATACTGGCCGCAAATGCAGACCCCAAAGCAGTGATATTATATGTGCCAAATAACCACAACTATTTACAACCTGTGTAGTCTCATTCTGTATTGTTGAAGCTTCTGAATACTCAAGGACAGCCCCATGTAGAGTGTATTGCAGTAGTCCAAATGGAAGGTCATGAAGACATGAGCGATAGTGAACAGAACCTCATGGCCCAGTAACAGACACAACTCACGCATAACCCAAAAGTGTGCAAAGGCCCTCTTAACCACAGCTACCATCTTCTCTTCCAGCAAGAGCCAACTTTTGAATTATGACCCAAATTTTCTCTGTGATGGCTATGCCGACTGGTGTCCTTTGTGCTTCTAGTTGAACACCCTTCTTTTACTAAATATGACCATGAAGCTACATACAGAGAAAGATTTAAAATCATAAATGTTACCTAAAATGTGATGTTTTCCATACAAATCCTATAACTAGATAAAGAGAACCCAATTAATCAAATGAGTGAAAACATTATATTTATTGATTTATTAAGGAAAACGATCCAAAACTATATACAGTGGAACCTTGGATTGCGAGCATAATTTGTTCTGGAAGACTGCTCTTAGTCCGAATTGCTCTTAAACCAAAGCAAGGTTTCCCATAGGAAACAATGTAAAGTCAGAGGATCCGTTCCACGCCCCCAAAATATTCATACAAAAATCATTTTCAATGGAATTTTATGTAGAAATGATTGTCCCTAATATCTGAAATAAGTAACAATGATTAATACACAATATAAAGCAGAAATAGAACAAATTAACCAACAAAGATTCTGGCATCGGCTGCTGCTTGGCTGGCACTATCTGGGTGGCCCTGCTGGATTGGGAGGATCTGCTGCTGCTTGAGGCAAAATGGCCTTTTCCCTTAGTAATGTCTTTCCAGGGGTCTTTCCTGGGTGGTTTGGGAGAAGAGATGGGCAGGAGGGGGACAGGCTGGAAGGTGTGTTTGTGTGTGAGAGAAAGAGAGAGTGAATGAGTGAGTGACAGGGAAGACAGAGGGTCAGTCTTCCTACACTTTGAGAAGAATCCTGGCTGGCGTGAGGGAGACGAGAGGGAGGAAAGGAGGGGGACGGTTATTGCCTGGAAGGAGAATCTGGAATCTGAGTCCTGGGAGTTCTTTCTCTTGAACAACTTTCACTTAATTTACGGTTTTTATGCAGTGAGATTTCCTGTGCAAGCTCATCGCACAGTGCTCATCTTGCGAGTTGCCACTCATTAACCAAATTGAATTTTTTCAAAAATTGTTGCTCATCTTGTGAAAAGCTTGTGAACCGAGGTGTTCGCAATCCAAAGCTCCACTGTATTATAAAGTGTAGAATTTAGGTATGTATACACATTAGACAGAACTTCTGAGCTAATTAGAATTCTGTTTCCTTCTGTTCTATCATGTAGCATGATCATATAGCATTAGTCATGTATTCATTTGAAAGATGGCATGGGGGAATAAGCTGTTCTTCTGTCTGGTAGTTTTGGTATGCAGCACCCTGTAATGCCTACCAGAGGGAAGAGATTCAAACAAGTTGTGTCTAGGGTGAAAGGGAGATATCTTCTCTGCCCTTTCATTAATGTAAGTATATTTTCTCCACCCTTTTCTTGAACCTCTCAGTATATATGGAGGGCAGGTTAGTTGCAATTATTCTTTCTGCAGTCCTGACTGTTCGTTGGGGTTTGTACCTGACCTGCATGATTGCTTCAACAAACCAAACAATAATGGATATACAAAGGATAGACTCAATGATTCCTTCATAGAACTGTATCAGCAGTTCTTGAGGGAAGTTGAACTTCTTGAACTGACCTAGGAAGTACATCTTCTGATGTGCCTACTTTATAATGGTACTGATACTAGCTGTCCATTTTAAGTCTTGGGAGATTATAAAACCTAGAAATTTGAAGGATTTTTATTGCTGTGTCTGGTAAGAGAGAATAATAGGACTCTTTCTAAAATCCAGTCGTTTCTATAGTTTTGAGTGTATTCAGCTCTTACTTGTTTCGACTCTACCACAGGGCCAGCTGCTCAACTTCCCATCTCTTCACAGACTTACCACCATATCTGATGAGTCCAATGATTGTTGTGTCATTTGCAAATTTCAGAATTTTGATGGAGGGGTCACCAGAAATGCAATCATTGGTATAGAGGGGGAAAAGTAGCAGGGAGAGCACACATTCTTGAGGAGCACCAGTGCTGACTGAGTATTGGGTGTAATTTTCTTTAGCCTCATCTGTTGCTTCCTATCTGTCAGAAACCTGGTTATCCACTTACAGATATGGGCAGGTACAGTGACTAGGTCAGTTTGTCAGATGGTATTAAATGTTGGATGAAGTCCACAAAAAGGACCTGTGCATAGGTTCTTGGGCAGTCCAGATGTTTCAGAATATAATGCAATAACATATTGACAGCATCATCTGCTGATCTGTTTGCTTAACAGACAAACTGCAGAGGATCCAGCAGTGGATCTGTGATGGTTTTCAAATCTGTCAGCACCAATTTTTCAAAGGTCTTCATAATTACTGGTGTTAATGCTTATTATAATCTTATACTACTACTTAAAAAGTCTCAAAAAGATATTCAGGAAAGTTTCCATCTAACTGAGGTGTAGGAGTTGTAACACAAATTTCCTCAACAATGTTTTTCATAGGTTTCCCTGCAATTAATGTCTTCTAACAATGCTTGTTAAATATCATTTTACCAATATTTTTTTCACTAGTATGTTAAAATCCTGCAAAGACCACTCTCATCTATTGTTAATAAAAATCTGACACTGAACATTTTGCTAAATCTTTACGAAGATTATTAGAATCAACAAATTTGACTGACAATACCAACTAGGTCTGATGAGTCCCAAATTCTTCAGTAGATAATGAAGCCTAGTAGAAACTATGGGTGAATCAAACATTTTCACCCTAAGAAATTCACAGGATATTATTAATTTAAATAACAGGGGTAAACATATATATCACATGGGTGCTTTGGAAGAAAAATGGGCATCAATGAACTGTCAAATAAACTATTTTTTCTTTGCTGTTAGTCCCTATTATGCATTCTTTTTGCTTTTTCCCACCAATTTAAGATTTCCGCATCTTAAAGGCAACATCTTGCTGTATTTGGGGGCTTGTGTGCTCCAAAGAAAATGAAAGCTATGCCAGAGGTTCAACCATACTGGACAGATCTCATCAGAGGAGCCAGACAAAGAGTGTCTCCCTCCCA
>JANHZU010096959.1:0-10197 GCA_032468055.1 Acrochordus granulatus
GTCGGAAGAACTTTTTCTTGGGCGCTTTCTGCTAACAGTGCCAGTTTTACTCAATTTACCCTTTTTGGACTCAGTGTTCTCTTTTGGCTCACTGGAATGTCCTTCCTCTCGGTCGACTTTAACAAGGAACCGATCCAGTGACACTTGCTTTTGCCTCCGCTTGAGGATTCTGCAGAAATATGACATTGTATTGTCATCCCATAGATTCGTTGTTCGCGCTGTTAACAGCCTTATTCATGTGGTGCTTTTGTGCAAAACGTTGCACTCTTCCCCACATTTCGCACACCTCCCTAATCTCCTTCGAATTGAGGAATTCCTCCAACCGTTCCTCCCCCTCCCTCCCTCTGAAGAATCAATGTCTCCGCTCTTGGGAAGGCGGCTGATTCCTTCAGTCCCAGAATCGTGCTTCAACTCATGCAGAACAACGCTGCAATTCTCACTTCCTGGAAACTGAACGCAAAACGCGCTGCCACCCAGGCACTCCATCCAACGAATTCCGACCAGCTGCTGGGCAAACGCCAGCGGGCCTTTTAATGCTTAGAACCCTTCAAAAGCGCGCCATGTGGCACGCATCTTTCGCGCCGCATCCTCTTCCTTCCAGTGAGGAGGAAAGGGCGCGCGCCATGCAGCGTTCAGGGGCCAGGAACGTGCGGGGGGAAAGGGGTTTCCCGCGGCTGCCAGAGCTTGCGAACGCAGCCTCCTTCCTCGCTCCGCCCCCCGCGAAACTCGCTGGCTGCCCTCGGAATCAAAGCCCCGCTGAACTCGACTCCGAGGCCTCCCTCCGCGAGCCGAGCGGTCCTCCCCCTCGGTGTCCCGGAAGCACGAGAGTCCTGAATTTCACCCGCTTTAGGACGGTGGGAGAGCAGATCCCAGGGCCGCCGGAGGACAGGATCGCAGCCCAGAGCTGGACTGGGGAGTCCCGGGCGCTCCCTGAGCTGGGCCGCTGTTTTGCAGGCGTTTCGTGGCCGGACTGGGTAACCTCCTCAGCGCTAGCGAGGTGCGCTCCACACCTCACTCCCTACAGCCCTGAGGATGTCACCCAGCTGGGTAATGAAGCGCCTGCAGAACAGCAGGCCAGCTCAGGGAGCGCCCGGGACTTCCTTAACCCCAGTGCTGAGCAGGGGTAGGAAGGTGAGCCATTTAAGCCTGGTGTATGCAAACTGGGGGCCCCCAGGTCTGTCTGACGTTTGGAAACAGAAACCGCCCCAGGAGTGTTGCTTCCTCCTTCAAGGAATACGAGAGAGACGCTTGCTTCCGTTTCCATCCTCTGACCGGAGACGACGGCTGCTCCAGATGGCTCTTAAAGCCCCTTTCAGTAAGAGTGGGGACATGCGGCCTTTGGGGAACCGCCTCGGTTCCCCTATCATGTACAAAGGGCCTTTTCTTTCACCAACAGTCACAGACGAGAATGGCCCAAAAAGTCAAATGTTTTCAGGAAAACATGCACTGTTGTGCCGGTGTGCGGGGGGACGCAGGCGGGGGAGAGGAAGGGGGAGATACGTCACAGCCTGGTAGGTCTTTCGGCCGCCAACGGTGGCTGCTGTTCTCCTGGCAGAAAACAAAGACGTTGAGGAAACGCCCCAGGCCCGTTTGGCGGTGGGCGTCCGAGGCTTCTCATTGTGCCGAAGTTAGGCGCCAGTACGTGGAGGTGGGAAGCGGGCTTGGAGGCTTTTATTTCAGAAGAGACTCTACACCCGAGGGGTAGTCCTCAACTCACGACCAATCCCTTCTCATCCGTTCAAAATTACAACGGATCCCCCAAAGAGCCACACTACTTACGACCTGGTTCTGGAGTTCCAATGGGTACACACAAGCACACACGATCGCACTTTGGGCACTTGGCAACCAGCTCCTTTACGGCCGGCAGACCACGATTTACAAAGTTTTTGCCTGGTTTCTAGCAGTTTTTGGCCAGTTTCTGGCAAAAAATGCCAAAGGGATACATCGATTTGCTTCATGACGGTGGCATTTGCTTAACAACCACGGCATTCGCTTAACGACTGCCACAAAAAAAAAGGTCGTAAAATCGGGTCCGGTCATGTGGGTGCCTCAACATTCAATTGTCATGACTGACGATGAGAACCCTGGGCTCCGAGACGGTCGTAAGTCGAGGACTAGCTGTATTTGCAATCAGGAAGGGGTGGACGTGCTGAGCTGTCCACCCTTAGCCACAGAAGCGTCCTGAGTGGTCTTGGGCCAGTTGCTCTCCCCCTCAGCCCAGCCTACCAAGCGGGGTTGTTGATGAGGAAAGGGGTGCTCCGCCCAGAGCTCCGAATGGGAAGGGAGGACAATATACCGTGAAGCTGGAAAGGCCTTCTTAGCAGAACGCCCCCTCTTCACCTGCCCCTTCCCACTGAACTACTTCTGGTGGAGACCAACGTCCGGCCCTTCGGCCTTCCTTCCTTGCTCAGGTCCACGGGGAGACCAAGCGACCGCGGCGCCACGGGGCAAATGCCATGAGTCAAGTCACCCCCGTCCCGTTGCCTGGCGGTGCTGTCCTCTCAGATGCCGGGTGAGCAGGGGGCCAAGGAGAATTCAGCCTATTTCCCCATAATCCCCCCAGCATTATGCAACGGGCCGATTAAGAGGATTAGCAGAAACCTATTGACCTGGGATGCTGCCAGCCGCTTCGGAAAGGCAGCCGGCTGCCCTCGGATAAGCCTCTTGGGGGGAAAGCGAAGCCCACGCAGCAAACCTTTCAGGGATGTGGGGGGAGAGGAATGGCCCCACATCTAGCCTGATTTCATCCAAACCGAAGACCTTTTCCAACAGCGCCCACCGAAGAAGATTGACCGCGCCAGATTTGCCCGCCAGCCTTCGGTTCAAAGGCCAGAGAGAAGCGTGGCAGCCGTGGAGAAGCGTCTATCAGGTGGTGCCTTTTGGATATTTATTTATTAAATTTATATGCTGCCCATTTCGCTGTCACACGGTTTACAACACAATAAAATGATATATTAAAACATTAAAATAATCAAGCGGGCTCGTTTAAACGAGTTAAACCCTCATTTTAAGAGACACATTCTGGGGTACCCTCACAGCGGCCACGCCAAACCCAACCACCACCAGAGCAGTAAAAGCAAAATGCAAAATCTGGGCATCACCAGCGTTGTCCCCTGATGCCACCAACACCACCATCTTTAGGCTCCAAACTCATCCTTTATCCCAACAGCTCCTTCGGGCCTTCCTTGAAGTCATTCACCAGGGCTGGAAGAGGATAATGGGAGCTGTGGTCTTACTCCCTAGAGCATTTCTATCCGGGAAGGGGCCTACGTGGCTGGCTCCTTGGCAGGGTCAGTCTAGCAGACCTTTGGGTGCCACCCTTGGCATTGCCACTTGAATTCCCTTCCCTAGAAGTGCCTGAGATGACAGGAGGACACCTGGAGTCCTGGTGCTCTCTGAGCTGGGTTTTTTTTTTGCAGACGTTTCATTACCCAACTAGGCAACATCATCAGCCCTGCAGGGGACTGAGGTTTACTCTCCTGTGCTCTCCTCAAGCACTGATGAAGTTACCTAGTTGGGTAATGAAATGTCTGCAAAAAACAACCCAGTTCAGAGAGCACCAAAGACTCCACAGTTCATCCCTGAGCTACAAATTCTCTTCATGACATCTGCTTGCCACTTTTTTTCCTGTTTTGCTTCAGCCTCCGAAAAGACAGCTTTGGCCATCTTTCCAGGCAACAGCAGTGACCGTGGGCATGTAGTGAGGACTTTGATGTTGCCAAAAAAGTCTGGGGAATATAATGCTGGGGCTCTGGTCATGGGCTATTTCCACACTCAGATGCTTTTTGCCCATTCAACACACGTTCATGAGGAAGTGTGTCAAAAAATGTAATTTATTATGTATTTATTTTATTAAACTAAGTTATAGAGCTGTCCAACTCACCCACAGATGACTTGGGGGGAGGCTTACAAAATTTGTAAAAAATCCACCATATACAGGTAGTCCTCTTCTTACAACCATTTGTTTAGCCATCCTCGTTTCAATGGATTTCAAAATTCGTTTAGAACAACTTGTTTCAATGCTGTTACAAGTAACTTATGGCACAAGTAACTCACACTTACAACAACTGCAGCATCTTCATGCTCACATGATCAGAATTCAGGTGCTTGGCAACTTGCACGTATTTATGATGGTTGTGGCATCCCAGGGTTACATGGTCACCATTTGTGGCCTACCCAGCTGACTTCCAACAAGCAAGGTCAATGGAAGAAGCTGTATTTGCTTAACAACTACGTGATTCACTTAGCAACTGAGCTGATTCGCTTAACAATTACAATAAAAAGTAATAGTCAGGCATGACTCACTTAACAACTGCCTTGCTTAGCAATGGAAATTCTGGTCCCAATTGTGGTTGTAAGTTGAGGACTACCTGGAATAAATAACCCACCCCCCATCCGACCCCCCATGGCAGTAACAAGACAATCAAATCAGCCACTGGATCAGCTCTGTCTCCTTCGGTGGTCCACAGGCCCACCGACAAAACCACGTTTTTAGGGTCTTTTGGATGAGCGAAATAGGGCAGTGACGAGGGTTCAGTCCAGTCTCATAGATATAAAAGGGGGACAGAGCTTTGCTGGTTTTTTTGGCCAACTCCGTTCCTCCTAGGGGCATCATGACCCATTTGGGGGGGTTTTCCCCAAGAGTAGGAGAAAAGCGCCACTATACAATGGAATTGGGAATTGTGCGCTCTCATTGCAGAAATGGAAGCGTAAAACGATAAAAGAATCTCACTTCGCTAAGGAAAAATATCATGGCTCAGCGAGCCGAGATGGCAAAATTGACTGATTTGCTCAAAGACAAGAATTTGACTACATTTCTTGTGACTTGGAGGCCATCAGTTAGATTTCTTACAAGACCAGGAGAAAAATCAGATTACAGTGGACAGGACTAAAAAAAAATACTGCGGCTTTTTAAATATAAGTTTATTTATATTTTATAACTTACTGTGTCTTAGATAAAATGAAAAGAACATTTTATGAATGTATCTTTCATCTGTTGAATATTCGTATTTTAGGATATTTTACAGATAGGATTATTTGCTGATATTTGGAGAAAGGTGGTTGTATTGCTATCACCTCTGTCCTGAAAGGAAGTCAGAGGTCATCTGTTATAAATTAGTTCAGTGTATATTTTTGTCACTTTTGTATGGTTTTATGTATTTACTAAATGTATATGCATATCAATTAAATACATAAATACAATTTGCTTGATGTATGTTTTTCTCACTTCAATTTTGTTGAGTTTTTATTCAGTTTATATTCATATAAATCAAATAAATTACTTTGGATGTATGTTTTTGTCCCTTTTAATCTGTTCTACTTTCTTTATTAAGTGTACATTCATATAAGTTTGACAAATTTGTTTGATGTATGTTTCGTCCCTTCTAACTTGTTTCATTTCATTAAATTTACATAAATTTAACAAGTAAATAAAATTCATGTGAGGTGTATTTTTTTTTTGCCACTTTCGTTTGGTTATTCCCTTCCCCTTTTAGGTTAGGTTGCATTTTAAAAAGTTTGAAGTTGACATTTAATAAAGATATTATAAAAATGAGACCACCGGGCCAAGCCAGCGCTTGGCGTTCTCCCTCCCTCCGTGCCGAATTCCCTCTGCAGTCCCACTTTACGACCAAGCAAAACAGATCAACTGCGACAGCCGGGGGGGGAATAATTCAGAGAATCCCGGAAACCTTCCAAGCCAAAAGCAAGAAAAATACATTTATCCCAGCTGCTCTTCCACCGAAGCGGCGCCGGTGCAACTCCACGGTGCCAGCCAATTTTCTTCCTGCTCAAAAGTCAAAGCTCAACCCCTGGTCAGCGCAGGATCTCCTGGAGATCTGGCAGATGGCCAGCCAGCTTTGAGGACCGCGAGCAAAGGGGAACTTCCCACTTCAAGTGGCAGGCTGTTCCTCTGGCTGATGATCTGCAAAGCCGAGAGGGGTGGACTTCAACCCCCAGAATTCCCCAGCCAGCCACGCTGAGGCTGGGGACTTCTGGGAGGAGATGCCCACCCGCCTTAAAGTAGCTAAGGTTGAGAAACACCGTTCCAGAGAGCATTTTAGCACTGAACATGGAGGGAGGGAAGCGATCTTAGAAGCGCTCAGGTAGGCTACAGGACAGAGAGAAAGTGCAGCAAAACTGCTGTGCAGTGTTGTGTGTGCGTGTGTGTGTCGAAAACATCAGGATGGAAGCCACAGACGATCGGAGCTCCACCCCCTTTCTAAGCGTGCAACCCAGAGAAAAGATGCGCACAGATTGAATTGCCAAGCCACAGCTGCCATCTTGACTACTTTTTATAGCCAATTTATGAATATTGGGGTCTTAAACATCTGAAAGGTTTTAAGGTTCCTACTTTCTCCCTTAACCTTCCCAAAACACAGATTGGAGTTTCTGATCTAATCCTGGCAGAGGGGTATGGAGGCCCCCCCACCTCTCGCCCCCTCTGCAAAATGGGGTGGTGCTGAGCCACTAAGCAAGGCTATCCTTCGCAACTCTCTGCAGCATCAGTCAAGGAACTCAAACTCTGTGGACACGTCAGGGCGCAGGACGGGTTCACATTAGCAGCACGCGCTGGCTTCAGATAAGCACTGCTATGCGTTGAATCGTGGCGGGATTATTTCTGCCACCATTGGGCCATCCTGAAGACCTCTGAGAACAAGCCCCAAAATGAACGAGGACTTGTGCTGAGTCTCTTCAATGTAGGCCTCCAACAACGCCAACCTCACCGGTGCTATACCTTAATGTGAAATTTGTCTTTTGAACCCGAGCTTCCACAAAGTTCCAGGAGAAAGGAAAGAAGAACATTCCCAGGCTCCTGGCCAGCAATGTTAGATATTATGACAGGATCGTGAAGTTGCACCCAGCTTCTGATCTTCTCCACCACGCTGCCCTTGTCCTGCCCTTCACCCGGCCCGACTCACATCTGCGTTCCGACACTTACGCTCCCGAGGAACATTCTCAGCCCGTGGCTTGGCTTTGGCCTCCTGGGTTCCAGCCTTTGGGTCATCATCATCAAGGAGAGGGACGTAGTCTGTCTTGCCAACCTTTTCTCCAATCACATCGTCAAACTTTTCTGCTTCCAGGCTAGCAATGAAATCCCGCTTCACCTCCTCTTCAATCTGTGGTGGGGGTTCGGTCAGCGCATCAGCTAGGCTGAGGTTGGGCTCCGTGTCAGCCATGTTCCAATACTTTTCCTAAAAAAACTCTGAGAAAGGAGAAAAGGGAGAGGAGGAAGGGAGAAGGAGAAGTCCATAAACCATCCTGTAAAAAATTTAAAATCCAACAAGTAAAATCCTTTAAAAAATTTAAAACCAGTATTTGAGCATAAGATCAGGGGTATCCAAGCTTGGCAACTTTAAGATGTGTGGACTTCAACTCATCTTAAGATTACCAAGTTTGGACATCCTGAGTTAGATATTATCAAATATGCAGACTCATAGAGAGAGAGAACGGAGCCATCCACACGTATCTTCAATTCCTGGGGAGCCCCAGATCTGGTGACCAAACCAGGTCTCGAAGGTCCTCTGGAATGGAGTCGCTGAGATGGAGCTGGCCTCGTTTGGGGACGTGTGTGGAAATGTTCAGGAAGGTGAGTGCCACAGCAGAGACAGCCACCGTCTGGGACCTCCCAATATAAGTCCCTGGTGATGGTATCTGCAGCATGTCTTCTCTGACCATCTAATGGGGCGAGCAATGCAACTGGGGAGAGGGGATCCCTCAAGATCTTCTGGTCCAAGCCGTGAAGGGCTTCAAAGGTTAAAAGCAGCCAAGAAGACCTACAGCAGCTACGGGCACTTAATTCAGCTTCTAGAGATCTTTCTTGAGACGATGGAGGATTCCTTAATGGAAGGTCACACAGGCATTATCACTGCAGCCACTTTACAGAAGTCTTTTTACCCCCTTTTATAGGGGAGACCCTGCAGCATCTTTCCAGCCATCTCTCCCCCTGCGGTTCCAAGAGCCCAATAGGTTCACTCCCCAGTTCTGCTCAGCACAAGGTGGGCAAGGGGCACACCTCCACCAGTTTGCCAGAAGGGTTTCCTGTGTCCCCCTCTTGTTGCTAGGTACTGCGTGTTTTCCAAAACCCGAGGCTGGAGGGATCCAATCTCAGCACCAAAGACTGTCAAAGGGATCTGGCGCCAACCTAGTTCAAGAAAGCCACCAAACAGAGCTGATTCGCCCCAGTCGGGGAGGAAGAAGGGCTGGTAGGCATCCAGAGGAAATGTACGTGTTTTTCCAGATGGAGGTAGAATAAGATGCCAAGGAAAGCCGTGGCAGACACGGGGGTAAACAACACGGATGTAGACAGAAAAACCGGGGAGACGAACTCCCAAGGGCACGTTAGAGTCCCAAAGCTAGAGGTCAGCGTGCCAACACCGATTCGGGTTGGGAAAGCGGGGGACTCTCTAATCCAAAGACTCTCGCTCCGAAGAACAGACTGTACAAGCATCAAAGATGCTTTGATGACAAAACTACAGTATCTCATCTTTGATACCCAGAAGGTCGCTGTGTGCATCCTTTAAAAGACCTGAATGTTGCAGGAGGCTGTTTGAAGGCCATGTGCTTGAAGGGAGTCATAAATCTCTTCTCAACTCCAAGGGAATTCCCGTACCGCAATTTATGGGTACTGCAACAACCCGGAGGAGACAACATTTTCCTGGGGGAGTCCAAAGGAAGGAGGACAAGCCTCCCAAGGTTGGCTAAACTGGGCAGAGGCCAGAGCACAGGGAGTCCTCAACTTACAAACATTCGTTTAGTGACTGTTCGAAGTTGCAAAGGCACTGAAAGCAGTGACTTACAACCAGTCAGTGCAACTGCAACCGTCGCAGCATCTCCACAGTCACGCAATCAAAATTTGGGTGTTTGGCAACCAGCATGTATTTACGATGGCTGCAGCATCCCAAGGTCACGGGATCGCCATCTGCAACCTTTCCAGCTGGCTTCCGACAAGCAAACTCAATGGGGGAATCTGGATTCGCTTAAAGACCATATGATTCTCTTAACAACTGCAGTATTTTGGGCAAAAAAGACAATAAAATCAGGAGCAGCTCAATATCATTTTGCTTAGCAGTGGAAAATCTGGTCCCAATTGTGGTCGTAAGTCAAGGACTACCAGTAAAATCTTCTTGCACATGGAGAAGAGGCATTTCCTTCCTTTTGGGACATCTTTCGTGTCTGTTCTCCATGTATGAGACGTCTTCTTGACTGCTGAGAACCTACGCAAATATGCCAACGATGGGCATTAGCAAAGGCAGGAGCTACAAGTCCCAACCCACCTTCGAGCACTGGGGATAAAAATGGCCACCCTTCTGGGGCTGTGAAAGCAAGATTAACCAAAGTGCGACCAAAGGTGGAAGAAGTCAGGTGAATTTACTGGAAGTAGTGGAAAGTTTGCTGAAGTTTCAGGACTGAAACGTAAATAGTTTTATTCAAGGTCTCTGGAAGAGAATCAGTGGGAAGCAGGTCTACTGTTTCAAGAACTTAACTGCTTGATTCCGCACAGCCCCGCTAACAACCGTGTGGCATCCTACGCAATTTTAGCTGGCTCAAAATTAAAAGATGGATATGTGCACTTTCTGTCAGGCTGTGCCTTTCACCAGAAGTCTTTGATGCCAGGGGAAATTAGCAGCACAAAGAACATTTGGGCAAAAGGGAAAACCACAAGGATGTATGGATGACAAATCTTGGGAACCTCCTAAGCATCTCCTGGGTGGTCCTGGGAAAAAAACGGTGGTTGGGTTCTTCCTCTTCTCCTGGAGCTTGAATGGATAAAAACAGGGAGGTGAAGAACTCCACCAGGTCAACAGGAGGGAATGCAGAAGGTGGCTGCGCTTGTGGTAGTCCACACACCATCATTTGCACCACAAATGAGGCCCCAAGGCTCTACGCTCCATGGTTAGCATCAGCAAAGCGGTTGGCCAACAAAGACTGTTGACCTCTTGTTTAAAAAGTTGGCAGCCCCCCCTTCTCTTAGCCTTTCAGAAGAACCTCGAGACCCGGCCATGAGGGTCTAAGAGGGCTATCCCACCCTGGGGTGGAGGGGGGGTTGAAGGTCCTCCCTCCTTTTAACTTTGCAATTGTTCTTTTCAACTCTGATGTCTTTGTTTTTAACCGTGGCTTTTCTATGTCTGTGAAGACTCTCACTCGTCCAGGGTAATTGCATCGCAACAAAGTTTAAAAAACAGGCATCTGGACTGG